>JABXWE010029512.1:0-14749 GCA_014611495.1 Limonius californicus
ATGTAGAGGCCAGAATAAAAAATATAACTATCTTTTTCTTTCATTCATTCATACTACTTTTTTTTTTTTTCACACATTCATACTACCGTTCCCCCCCCCGGAACCGCTTTCGCATTACTTCAGGGGGGTGCGGGCGTCCTTTACACACTAACCATTCATGCAGCATGCACCCTAAACTTAACTAACTGAATTGCGGTCGCCCCAGCGGGGATTCGAAACCACGCCGGAAAGAGCGCAATTCAGTGTGACCTCGATGGTCAGTGCGTTCTCGCACTCGACCACCGCGGTCCCTTCATTCATACTACTGTCCCCCACCCCCGAACCGCTTTCGCATTACTTCAGTGGTTGCGGGGGTTCCTTACATATTAGCCATTTATGCAGAATGCACCCTAAACTTAACTAAGTGAAATATGGTCGTCTCAATCGGAGTTTGACCACGCAGCTGATTGAACCGTATTCACTGTGACTTCGATTTACAGCGCTTGTTAGCACTGCCCCATCGAGGTCCCCTTAACTATCCATTTGAAAATTAGGAGTTGGTATGTATTATTTCCAGTTGCGATGCGAATTCACTGTATGCATATTCACGTCTAGCTCAAGTTTGTACTAACATATGAAGCTTTCAAGATCTAGTAGTATAAACTCAATAATGAAAATAATATCTATATGTCCCCATGTTTTCAACGTTTTTTCAATTTTTTTTTATAATTATTTCATAGTTATCGTGACGCAATGTATGAGAGGTAATATTATTGAATATTGTTCAGTTCGACCTTTCGGGAAATTTTTTCATCAAATGGCTTGCAGCTTTGAAGGTATCGATCTATCGTGGTATGTAGGTTAAAAAACATGGAATGGAAACAGTGAAAAAGTGTATGAGAATACACATACCGCGGGTTTTCGTTGTAGGGTTTTAGTAGCAGTTTACTTCAATACAAAGTACTTTCGGAAACATGATTTTATAACCTTATTTTTATATTTCTTGAAACTACCATATAAGTACTATGCACATATTACCAAATGTTTTATATTTTTAGTAATTACAAAATATCTACTATTAATAATAATAAACAGTAATATTTCAGCCTATTGTAAGATTTTCATCTACCTATTTGTTTTCAATTCCGCAAAAAATGATTTTTTTGTAGGTAGTTTATGAAAATGTTGTATCAAAGAAAGTTTCATAGTTACTGCAAATAATTTAAATTATTTTCTTAGTAACGGCACATGATGCGTTACTTAGTTCGAACAATCCTCACTTTCTGATGAAATGTTAAATATGACATGACGCAATGTATAAAAGTTCAATGCTTTAATCTACCAAACAGAAATCTCCCATACTTTTTTAGTAATCTTGAAGTCTCAATATCAAAATTTTGCTCTGGTATTTCTGTCTTTTGGTTTTGATGTTATACTGTAGGTCACCCATACCTAGTGTTTAGATATGAGAAAACATTGAATATGCTATGACCAAGTTGATTTTAAGATTTGCCTCGATTTATCCGTTTTCCCAATCGTTAAAAACACAAAATATAAGCAGTGTTATGTCGTCCTGCGGGAATACGTACGATTATCAGTACTTTGTTTTTATTTTTTAGTTTTGTTCTTAGAAATGAAAAACAAACTTGTATTAGTAGCTACTTTAACAGCGAATTTGTAGTGGTAGTAAGGTGCTTGTCAGGGCAAAAATTGTAATGCTGAACTGCACCACCAATGCCTGAACACATTTTTTCGTGAAATTCACTCTAAATGGCAAACTAATTTAACTACTGATGTGGTAGATCAGTAAAAAAGTTAAAAATGTAGCACATTATTCAGGAAATGTATGATGACGTTTAGTAGATGTAACAATAATGTCGGCTGCAAAGGTTTTGCATTTTACAGCCCATACAGTTTATAGTTTTCTAGATGGTGTAACTTGTTAAGGACCTTTTCGTATGATAATTAGATTACATTTCACTATAACTCATTTCTGTAAATTATTTGAGGTGTGATATATGAAATGAAATAATACTAACTAGAATAATTCAATTAATTGCAACTGAATATACGTTGCAAATAAAAGTGAAATAGGAAACGATGCGTTTATACCTGTTACGTGGTTAGAAAAGATGTCAGAATAACCAAACAATTCAGTACTATGTTTCAATAAGTAGGTATTAAAAATTGAAATGAACGTTGAAATCGCTAGAGGTAAATGAGTCTTTATAGTGTTTAATTCACATACGAATATCGAACCTGTTTAATAATTAATAAAAATGTCGTATGTATATCAAAATTACGTATAGACTGTTGAAAGTGGCGCGAATAGAAGCGATGTGTATTTGGGAGTTCAAATACGCATTCCTTGAAGAAATACTACCATCACGCTTGTTCATACTTGCCCTTATAACAAATGGAACTGTTTTGAAGAAAGGATTTCATCTTTGAGTTCCAATTCTATCGAATATTGGCTAATTAGATTTAACAAGTTGCAGCTCCTAGTAAAAGCCTTGTGTTTTTGTTCTTCCATTGTAGGAGGTTTTTAAACCATGAAGTACGCCTTCTACCGAGTCTTATGTTTTGTTGTATCATTCCTTTCATAATTTTAACTTATCCGGGTGAAGGCGTTAAACATGTAGTCACTGTACTGAGTACAGCTTGGCATAGTATTTTCTGAAGTTACATAAGAAAACGTGAGGCTACGCTAATTTTGGCTAATTTATTGCCGGGCTCCTCATGGATGTTCCTGTTACTTCTTTCCTTCCTTTCCTCGCAGCTTTGCTTTTGTAAAATAAATAAATATTTTGAGCCTACGGAATCTTAAACAAATATCCTTTCGAAAGTATGGAGTAAGTAAGTTTATTCAAAATAATGTTCCTTCCTCCACATGCTGTAGTTGAATTTGGTATTTATTTTGGGAGACAAATAATGGTGCACGTGCTCAGGGTTACAAACGGCTAAGTAATTAATTCTGAAAAATAGCTGTTTTGTAATAGGTTCCAGTTTATAAATATCCCCCTTTTTATGGGGTTATTACTGCAAGTACACGCTCGAAACGGTGCAGTTCTAAATTAAGAGCCGCCTTTTCTTTTAGACTGATTACACCCCATCGGGCTGTGACGCAACTCGAGAAATAACTCATTCTAAAGATAAATATCGGCCGGATAAAAAAAATCGGTGATCAGTAAAACGGGAGCCTCATTTTACTTAATGCAAGGGGCGAGGTCGAAATTTAATGCACGTTTTAAGAGGACTTCGTTATGTGTATTTTAGTAAGGTTGGATATAAATCTGAAGAGAGGATTCTCTACATTAAACAGCCTATCTGCTTTGAAGATCAGATTAACACTAAAAACCGGTGATTTAGAAAATAATATATTTGGAAGGTATAGAAATAACAGACTTATGCTGCGAGATAGAGACTGGATTCTCTATTACAACCAAGCGCATGCAATGTTGAACGATGCTTGCTCTTTAGCATCTATTGACACTTACATGTATGTGTATGTGCTAGAAATAGGTATGTAACCACGCAATGGTTTTGACACTTGCTGGCAATAAAAAGCAACTAGAACGTGGGTTCTTTAATAATACAGCAAGGAAGGTCGACGACCGAATGGAACAAGGGAATGGGCGATTTACAATACGAATAAATGAAGTGTAAATAAGAACGCCTGTCTGGTTGCGCGGATGTAGCAGTAAAAGTCGTCAATTGAAGATCTGTTACTGTCATTACAACTTCTTTGGATCATTATCTTGCATTAAGTAGGCAGGATGCATATAGCGCGTACACAAGATGTGCTTTGGAGATTAATATGGAACTTTTAGCCTTCGATTTCTAGAAACAAACTAGGTACATCGATCTCGTTCTCGTGTAGCATTTTCGATACGAAAAGCGTTTCGTATCGCGTCATAAAGTATACCTTATCGCTAGTTGGCAGATCCTCAAAGGCGAGTCTTAAGGATGAGGTAAAAACACTTTCTCGCACATTTATATTTTACTACCCAATTTCATATAAGTTTTATGCAAAAACTAAAAATCGACGACGTGAAAGCTTTTACCTGATAGAATAACGCAAGTCTGTCAGATGAATTTCAGGTTAGATTTATTCCGTGAAGGTATCGAATTTTGTTGAAAGTTATGCTGCATGTTTAATATGGCAGAGACCCATATCGTTAAGTTAGTTTATATTTATGAATTGTTTTGTGAAGTCTTTCTTTGCATTTTTTTCTCGGATGAGCAAAACATATAGACCAAAAGTAGAAGTTAATTACAATTCTGCAAATGCATTTAGAATATTAAACTTGTACTCACCATTATATAATTCAAGAAGATAAGATCGTTTATTTTATTGCTGCAATTACATAATCCAATTCCGAACCGACTTATAATAGTTTTTGCTGCTAACTTGTATACAATGTTTTATTTCCCGAATAATGTACTTCTTCTTTAAAAAAGTCTTAGATGGAAGGTTGTCGTCTATATACGCAATTTCGTATTATGTTTTCAAATTGGACGTTGGTCATTTTTTGTCCTTCAGGCGTAACTAAATGTAGTATCACATTTACATAATCCGCAGAATCTACAACATCCATATACAAGAGGAATTCCCAAATTTTTTGTAACTATGATTGCGTACTATGTAAAAAATGGACGGTATTAACTGAAAGTTCGTTATATGCTTTTCGTTATGAGAGATGCATTTTGGCTAGAGTTTCCATTTGGTCGTTATAGCCGGTGAATCGTTAATAGCAGGAGTTGTATAGTCGACCTCTACTGCATTTCAAAATTTATCCTGATTTAATTGAAAATTGTATAGTAAAAAAGCAGTTGAAAAACTAAATAGACGATTACACAAGGGGTGTATAAAGCATTACCCTAAATATAATTTCTAGGTCAAAATCCTCAATAAAAATTACATTTTTGAAAAATTGAGCGCTGCTAAAGCAGTTGAATTGGTAAAAAATAAATCAGTATACAGACTGTTTCGTATCAAGTTTTCTAGAAATAATACGTTACAATTGGCTACACAATTTTGCAGACGAACTATGTTCAGTGTTACTTCTACATTTGGTAAAAGCGTTATATAAACAATTTAATAACACAAGCTCATTAAATTTGTTGGCCATCTATTTCTATTTTGATCGTTTCCTCGATGAGAAATTCAAAAGTTTAGCCAGCATATAGGGAGTTGCTTCTAAAAAATCAACCAAACGCGCATATTAATGTGACCTATGTGTTTCCGTAATACTAGTTTCTATAAGTTAAATGCTAATGTTAGAAAACCAATTGAAACAAACATAACAAAACTGGAAAGCAGGTAAACTAAAAAAACTGTGAATTGATTATCAAGCACAGGGGCTCTCTATTCTTCTTCGATCTTAGGAGATCTTCTCTCCTATGCCTGTGTTGCGCGTTTAAAGTGCCACAGACGTAGATGACCTACAGCTTAAAGTGGGCCCCGAACCCTGAGAAGCGTAAACACTTCTTCCTCAGAGAAATTTTACTAGGCGGAATACCTTGCTGGTTTGCCATTGCTTTGCGAGCGAGAACGGCCGTTAAAAATCCGATTTTCCGGTACTGGGAATTGAACCCAGGACCTTCAGCGTAGGAGTCTAACGCGCTAACCTCTAACCCATGGCTGTCTATTAAAATACTAAAATTGTTTTTATTAATTGATATTGTGAAGTTCTTCTTCTGTTGAATTCTTGTTTTCTAATTGCTTTTCTATATAAACCTAATTTTTGTAGTGTTTTTTAATAGGGAGGATTTAATTTATTTAAATTCTAATGTTTAAACTGATGTACCACTTTGAAAAATTAATGCAAGTTGATAATACTAAAGCCGCTATCAGAGAAATATAGATCGTTGAAACAGTGAGTCTATTTCTGTTTATTGCTTTCTAGACTTTGAAAGTGAAATGTTGGTTTAAATGTAGGAGGGAAGATCATATCTGCTCTCCCGTGTTATTTTTCTTGGGTGACGCGCTATATAAGCTGAAATATTTAAAACGAGTTTTAAATACCCATAAGATTTCAGAATGTAAAACTGAAAAAAAGCGTATAAAAGAATAGGCTATGATATGCCTTGATGCCTCTGTCGGTATTAGCGTAAAGGTGCGTTTCCACCAAGAAACATACACAACCATACAGCAACAACAATGTGTTTCAAAACGAGAAGTTGGCCTGGGTTGGATTATGTTGATGTTGCAATTAACAAGAGTTGGTGTTTGTTGGATGTTACGGTTAAAAGCGGTAAGGATCAAAAGAAAATATGCAACACAGATTAACAATCTGTGCCATAAACAAATACGTGGTTTCATCATGGTTATAAAAGTCGAGTCTTGTTTCTGTTGCTCTCTATATATGACGTTTAAGTAGACTTTGAAAAATTGTATTAATTTAATCTTCCCTAATAACAGTTCCATATCACAGCTGGACATACGGAGGAAGTTTTTGAAGCTTCCTTCCGTACGAAGTTCTCCTGTAAAGAGGTCATCATTTTTTAAATTCTTTAACCATTAATTTCCACTAAAAGATTTTCGTTTTTTGTAAACTTGGACGAACCCAGTATCTATGGTTTCGTTTTCGTATGTACTTGCACAAACAGCGGCTGTCATTATTACATCTTCTTCGTGCCTCACATGTCGATGTATGTCACGCAATGGTTACTATATATGTTTTTAAATATGTATACAATAAAGATATTTTGCAAATAAAAATATTTTTTTCTAACATATTTGACTTATAGCTTAATTTGTAACAAATAATTCAAAAACTATCTGGCAACTAAATGTTCGGACGACAGCGGTTTTTTTCCTTCTAATACGGAGTAATATCCCCTTTCGATTTAATAACTGCCTCGATTCTTCTTGGCATAGTATTCACAAGCCTTTGAATGAATCCCAAATCCCTTGTAATTTTGTGCTAAGATGGGGAATTGTACGTTGTGGATTATCTCTCAACTGCTGTTTCATCTTATGCCACAATGTCTTAATAACGTTAAGGTCAGGACTGCTTAAAAGCCAATCCATTACCTTAATATTACTATCTGCTAACCATTGTTTAGTTGTTTTAGCAGTATGACTAGATGGGCCACCCTGCCGGAAAATGAAATCACTCTGGGTGTAATTTCTGTGTACCACACAGCAAGTTACTCCCTAGAATTTTTTGGTATTGGTCAGCACTGACAGTCCCGTCTATGAACTGTAGAGCTACCAGTCCTTTTGCTGATATACGATCCTAAACTATCACTCCCTGAGAAAATTTGACTGTGCACTTAAGACAGTCTTTGTGAAACGCTTCAGATTTAGCCCTTATAGCTCGTCTAAGATAATCACCTACGCACAGACCAAATTTTAACTCACCATTAAAGATAACTGTATTCCAGTCCTTTCCTGTTCAAGGCGCCCTTTCTCTTGCCCAAGCCAAGCGTTTCTTCTTTTGCAGATCTGTTACAATGACTTTTCTTTAGCCTGTGAAATGGCAGCAATATTGAATTTTAATTTACATTACCTACCTTGTAAAAGCTGAGTCCGGATATTTTAATATACTTTCTGCAGCATTCTTGTGAAATGTGTATTGCTGCTTCAATATTGCAGTAAGCGGTTATCTAAAGCAAAGTTAACTATCTAGCACATACATAGTTTGACAAGAAATCTACTATTTTGAGACGTTATCAGCCGGGGCCGACCAGTGCTTTTACCAGAGATATTGCTACCAGTTTCTCCATATTTCTGGATGATGTTTCCTACCATATTCAGATCTTCCGCAATTTTTAACCATGATTCATGGTATTTTTGAATTATTAGCTCTTGTATTTTTTTGGGGTTATACACGAGCCATAATAATTAACATATTTAATTTTTCGTGTAAAATTGCTAGTGACTTCAAATGGTTTGCAATTGTTTCCACCAGCCCTGCTTTCTATAAAATGCATTACAAAGATAACATCTGAACATTTAGTTGTTAACGAATATCCGCATATTTTATAATAAATATAAGTACATAATAATTTTGAATTAATCTTTTAGCAGGAAGCTCATAAAAACAGTAAAATGGTTTAACTAAAGACAATAACAGATCTTACAACATTGTATTACGTTAAGAAATGTGTAACATTGGTGAGACTCCTTTAAAAAACCTCCTTTTTTAACCTATGTATGAAAAAACGTAGCCCGTCCAAACATATAGTTGTTAGGGCTCGTATGAGGGTACCTTTATTTGTGTTTTTTTCTTAATTTTTTTAATGCAATCGTGCAATACTTGTATTATTATGTAAGCGCGGGAAAATTACAGATCTACTGACGTTCGGGTTTGTTGTATTATATAAGACGTTAGGCCACATTGCTCAAAAACTCAGTCGTGATTAGATAGTGAAAGAGGAAAGTCGTGCAGTACAAAAAATTAGGTTGCATTGTTGAAAATAGCACGTCTACCTGAGGAAGTAATCACTAATGTGGTATGTAGTTGGAATTATTTATTTATTAATGGAGAAATGGCTTTCTCATGTTATATTATTTGAACTGTGTGATTATTGCTGGTATTGTGTGACCACCTAGGGAGGTGTGCTTGGGCAATTCCGGGGATTCTACTGGGTAATTGACCCTTTAGTTGCTATCTCATTAAACGAGGCCGATGATTTCCTTCAAGTAAACATATTCTGTGATTTCGAAATAGTTAATTAATGTTCGTATAAATGGGCGAGTAAGCTCGGTTTTAGTTAGTATCTGTTTAAAAGCTACATTTTGCAATAATGGTGGTAAATTGTTTTTGCGTGTGGTTGTATAAATCGCGTTTCTACTGCTCCCATGTCTGTAGCCTGGTTTCATTAAATATGCTGTGTTGTATGGACACTTACAAAGGAAAAAGTAGTATTAGAAACCGTTTCTTCGAATATCCATCATAGATGCTGCTACATACACAAACTTTTTAGCAGTTCTGTGGAAACCCATCCAATTAGGAGTTTGAAAGAGGTATACTTGACCTTTACAACGTTAATAAATGCAGGACTTAAAGTATGCGTATACAAGTAATAAAGAGAACGATAAAATATATAAAGAATGTTTCAGGAAAGTTTGTAATAATTCTTAAAAGTTTCGTAGGAACGCAGCCGAAGGTTCGAAATTATAATTTAAGACGCTACCGCATAGTGCTCCCTAATAATATTTCGGCTTAATTATTAGAGGCCAAAACAATGTTTTCTTGGCCACAAAAAACTGTAAAATTTCTTGGGTATCATATATTTGATCATAACAACTATCTGACAAAAAAGATATAAAGTAAAGGAGCAGGGCTTATATAAAAATAATGTGTTTCACTTTAAGATTTTCTTACAAGAAAGCAATGAAAGCTCTTATGTTTTAATACAGTAGTGCGTAAACTATTTTCATTTGTGATCCTCCATTTTGTGTAAAATTTTGTCGCGACCCCTGGATAGACAGTAGACGTTTTTTTTTAATCGTCAACGTAGTTAAAGTGACATTCTTTCTGGAATTTGTGCTTATGTTTCTGCCTTATTAGAGGTCTTAATAAAATACATACTTTTATGAAGCAATGATTTAATTTATGCATATGGTGTTATGTTTAAATTGCGTAGTAGCATCCCGACAGTTTGATGGGTGGGTTTGGTTGCCTACAGTTTCTTTTGCCGCCGACCTTCGTTGAAAGTTTTTGAGTTCCTGTAGTTTAGGGAATTTTGGGGAATTATCTTGAAGTTGTAGGTGTAGTTTTGAATTAGGTGGGTGGACTTTCCTGAAGTGTGAATGTCGAACGGGACTTCGTCTTGAGTTCTTGGTCGTGCAAGTTGTGGTTGCTGGTATAAGTGTAGAGGTGATTTAAGATTTAGAAATTTCTGCGTGGATTATCTAAGTCATCCTCGTCTATAAGAGAATTTAGTCAGTTAGCCGCCGCATGCTGTGTGAAGTCTCGTGGGGTCATTTTCCGATCAACCAGCCGATCTCGTTCGCCTGTAGCTGTCGATTTCTACGTGCCGTCCAAAGTTGGAGACAATCAGCCCATCTAATAACCAAGGTTTAAAACCATCTCGGCAGGTACCACACTTCTCGGGGGCAGCCAATGCTGTGTATATGTTATAGTTTTAACTTTTTGGTGTTTTCTACCGTTTTGAACGTCAATATGCATGTGCGATTGGTCACTTACCATCAGTAGGTGCACTCAGTTTAATTTTTTTTACCTGTTATTCACTGCACTTTGATAATTAATTAAGATTATAGATACTGTTGTTTATGCGATACCAATTTGTAAACAATACTTTTATGCACTAACTTCAGACCGCTAACAGCTGTGGCTGTGTCTATTTTCACGGCTACCTGACTATTGCAATTTAGACAATTGGCAACTTACTTTCTTGGTGAGTAAAATTCCCTATATTATAGGACAATTATGCGAATTAATTAATAGCGATAAATATTCGGTTCGGTGCTACTGTTTACGTTTTAACGCGTTAGTTAGCTGACTTAACGCCAGACCTTGCGTCGTATCACCCGCTTCCGGAAATTCGTATTCGAACTTTCATTATTATTATTTTAGCTTTGTGGATTTTTAGATCCATTTATTTTCGGATAGGGATTACGTCCGCTAAATTGCTTTCCTTGTCATACTTCATTCGCCTGGGAACTTTCTCTCAATTCGAGATTTCTTGAATTAATTTGACCCGTTGTCTAAATCATATATGTAATTTCATATTGCTATATCTTTTGTGTTATTTGTATTAATGTACTGCAGCATTTTTGTAGTTTCTGCATTTACCGAAATAATCTGTTGACTACTTTTGAGTCAGTTATAATTTATGGTCTTATCTCAATTCTGGTTTACTCACTTATGTATTTAATTTGTGCTGTATACAGTTTAACTGATATTTACCGAATTTTTAGGCATTCATTAACTGGGGTCATATATGGAGTTTACCATGTGATTATTTATTGCTACCTAGTATTTTCATACAGGGCCGTATTTATATTATGAATAATTTTGATAACTTGGGCTTCACCTTAAAATTGTAGGGACACTCATATACAGGGTGTGCGAATAATTTGTAACTTTACTCTTTATATTAAGCATGGTTGATATGCAGGGTGTACCAAGTTTGATTTAACTTTATTAATATTACATTTACTGTTGATTTGTTTGTTATTATACCGATGTTCTTGCAAATTTGTGTTATGTTATATTAGTGAATTTAGAGGCTTTATTTGCAGCATTCACTTCACTTTGGTGTTTTATTGTGTTCTTGTTTATATGTTGATACTCGTAAGTTTTATTCCTCGCGGTAAGAGTTTATCCTTACTTGGATCCGTTAGGGTAGGTCATGAGAATCGCTGCACGACTATTGGTGATGGACCTTGGCGCCCTTTTGAGAATTTTGTTGTGTATTCACCCACACCCGTTTCGTAGACGAGTTAGCCGTGGTGAACACACTGAAACGTTGCAGTAAGTTACCCGTTGGTAATAATTCGGTGTTTCGGGTCGGTTACGAAAAATTTTGTCTTTTGTCCTGTTGTTACCCCTGTGGGGGCTAGTGTGAAGACTTTTTGCAATAATGGGTATAAATATTTATTTAATAAAATATTTTTTAAAAATGTGAGGTATGCGCTTGCAAATAGCTCATGATTGCTTCTATGTTCGGATCTGTACCTATTAGAAATCGCAAGCCGTAAGTCATCCTCTGGATTCAATTGAAATCGATATTTTCTTTTAATGGCAACTGATTTTGAAAAGCCGATTTCACATAAGTAGGTCGATGCAAACCGGATCAAAATATTGATTGCCTTTTTGTTCAACTCGGCATACCTATTCGTTTCCAATAGATAACCAAAATTTTTTGCAAGTCAGAGACACAGTGTTTCGTCGCTTGAAACATCAATTAACTGTTCTTTTTCATTTAAATGGATATTGGAATTAAAAATACCAAACGAAAATGGATCACGGATCCTAACTAATTCATGATCTGGAATTTTCGAACCTTTTCGAAAAGTTTTCTCCCTATTTTATCATATGACGGGAAATGATCTATTTAAATAACAAGAAATCTATATTATTTCCTTTAGTAAATTCTGAAAAGCACGGGAACATGTCTGTGTTGTTTTTGTTCAATTTTCCTTGCCAAAGTATCAACTTATTTTTGAAAGCTTCAATTTTACTGCTCGATGTTAAAAAGTTTATACTCTGTCCCTGTAGACTCAAATTCAAATCGTTAAGTTTTTCGAAAATGCCAATATATGTTTCTTTACTACCAAAAAAATGTAAACCTCCTTTCTCAAATCGAACATGCATCGCAGTATTTTGCCGCGCGTGAGCCATCTTACTTCGGCATGTAGTAATGTCTCATACACAGAACCCATCTCATTGCAATTACAGAGTATTGAAAAAAGACGACTATTTAGGCTGTTTCTTTTAATGTAATTAATTACAATATCAACATCCTGTAATATCTTGTGCATTTCTGCATCAATGTCTTTTGCAACAAGAGCTTGTCACTATGTCTGTTTGCCTGCCGGTTGCCCAAGTATAGATATTAGGAACTAATATAGACAATTGTTTTCGTAAAAATATATTTATTTTTATTTATATTTATTTAATCTACCGTTAGGTGTTGGATTGTATAATTAATATTTATATCTTTTCATTTACATTTATATTATTTTATTACTATTATACTATTATTTTACATTTATAATATATTTGTTTGATAATATTTACATATTACATTTCACCCTTACGAATAGTTGATTTTTCTTTTCCATAATTTTCTGTCTTTTGACATTGTTCTTACTTCTCCCCAACTTATTCCTCGGTTTTCAGCCACTTGTCTAACTTGTTCTTCCCAACGTATTCTTGGGCGTCCTACTTTGTTTCTTCCTTGAGTTCTTGCTTCATACACTTGTTTGGTTATCATTTCTTCTTTCAGTCTATGTAGGTGGCCCAGCCTTTGGTATCCCTTTTTTTTC
Source organism: Limonius californicus (assembly GCA_014611495.1). Taxonomy (NCBI): domain Eukaryota; kingdom Metazoa; phylum Arthropoda; class Insecta; order Coleoptera; family Elateridae; genus Limonius; species Limonius californicus. The sequence goes on from JABXWE010029512.1 coordinate 12,950, forward strand.
AAAGAATTAATTTCTGAGGTAGTTGTATAGCCTCCCTACTTTTCCTATTCTCTCTGATATTTGTTTTTCTATTTTTCCGTTATTTTCTATAATTCTATAATTATAACCAGTAACTTGTTCTAGTGTTTGTCCGTTTAATTCTATCTTGTATTTCTTTTCTTTCTTGGCAATTACCATCGTCTTTGTCTTATATATATATATATATATATATATATATATATTTATTTACACGCTTATTCGTTTTAGTTCTTTTCGTCATTCCTTTAGATTGTGCTGAACTTTTTCTTCTGATTCGGCTATGTTCACCATGTCATCCGCAAATAGCAATTCTTGAAGTTGGATTGTTTTCCTTTGCCATGTTCCTATTTTCATATTTGCAAATTTTTATTTACATTTCCTGAGAGTTTTGTCTATTACAATTGAGAACAGTAGCGGGCTAAGCACACATCCTTGTTTTATTTTTATAAATAATACAATTTTATTTTACTATTTTACTAGTACCTGATACTTGTTGAAGAAAAATCTTATATTTTTATTGTCAAATAAATTTCTTTGAATTTGGCGACCCCGAAAAATTTTCTGGCGAACCCTCTGGGGTTCCCGACCCACGGTTTGTGCACCACTGTTTTAATAGGTACATAGTAGGGGAAAAGTCTCTTCTTCTTCTTCTTCTTTTTCTTTTTATAATAGGCCCGTGGCCTGTTTATTCCAATTATTACTCTTGCGATGTGGAGGTCCAGCTGTCCACCCATCGCTTCCATGGTCTTCCCGACAGTCTGGTGGTTTCTGGTTTATTGTCACTTGCTATTTTGGGTAGCCTGTTGTTCAGCATTCTCATGACGTGTTCGTTCCATTCTCTTCGTCATTTACCTGTTCATCTAACCACATGTTGTACATTACATATTTGCCTTATGTCTTCCTGATTATATAGAGTAAAGTACAGTGAGTTGTTCAGGAATTATTTGAAAGAATGTATACTTGGAGATATGCCCATAACAACCAATGAAAGAAAAATAATTTCCAGCTGGATTAGTCTTGATTCGAATTAAACATATTTGTATTTTCATTCTTGACTGATTTATATATTTTTAGTAAAGAATTTTTGAAAACCAAACCGCCTGAAGAATCATAAATCTTGAGGTGAATTGTACATTAATTATTTTTTCTCACTCATGTTTACAGTAAAGTTTCATATAATGAATTTCTCCATATCACGAACTCTTGTACTACACATTGCTCTTTTAGAAGAAAATACGTACAAACTGTTTACGAATAAACGATTTTTCTACAAACGTCCGTAAGACTTTAATTTTTAACGCATGCTGTCAGTGTCTAAAATGTGATTTTATCGCACCAGTGCTAAAAGTAATTACTTTTAGCACTAGTGCTAAAAGTAAATGACGTGATTTACTATTAACACATTATAAAAAAATTAAGAAATTTTAAATCAAAGGAATATTTATTTACTTAATTAAATGTACTTACAGTTAGAATAAGTAATCTGAAGTGGATAGTGTTTTACCTGCAAACAAAAAATTTTCTTCGGCGCTGTCACGAGATTTGAAGTTACTTGTCAACAAACGATCGAATTTTCATTACCTTAGCAACAACAAACTTCATGAATAATTAGGTTTCAAAACGATATTTTATAAATTTAATAACGTAAGAAATGCATTGATTTGTACGTTTAATGGTGTTTGTAGAAAAAATAGTGTATGATATATGTGCTAAAAGTGATTTTATTTTGTTCGAAGGGACTTCCCTTCTCACAAAATAAGATGTCACTTTTAGCACTTATAT
>JABXWE010029516.1:0-12019 GCA_014611495.1 Limonius californicus
CTCTTCAAATTTCCTTTACGAATATATGATATACTCTATATATAGTCATTATAAATAAGCTGGAAAATGGTATTTTATTAACATTAAGTTTCAATTATTAATTAGGAGGCCTAGCATGCAAATAACAAAGGATGAAATATATGAGGAAAATTTAAATGCAAGAACTTACTTGAGAATTCTGGAAACACATATCGTTCCTTTTATAGAAAATCTTCCTTTGAGGGAAAGGCAAAAACTATACTTTCAGCAAGATGGGGCACCATCTCACGATGGCAGAATTATTACAGAATGCCTGAATATAAACTTTGGACTGCAGTGGATTGTGAACATTGGGCCACACAGGTGGCCTGCCCGGTCAGCTGATATGACATTAGATTACTTTTTCTGGGGATTTGTGAAAAATATATTATATTTAAATAGAAATAATACACCAGAAGAACTGCATGAAAATTTTGAAGCGGCCATTGCAACTGTAACAAAGGTTCACATCCGCAACTATGTATAAATAATAATGGACTGCAATTTGAATATTTAATGTAGTTTCATTTCATCTACTTGTTACCATTTTGAACGTTAATGTTAATAAAATATCATTTTTCAGCTTAATTATAATGATTATATATAGAGTATATTATATATTCGTAAAGAAAATTTGAAGATTAAAATAATTACGCAAAAATATACAGGGTGTTCCATTAAAAAAAACACAAATTTATTCCATTGCTCCGTTCCTGTAACCCATAGTAAACAAGTGAGGACGTCAATGGATCCTGCAGGAAAAACTATGTAAAAGACTAATTTAAAATTATACTGCACACCTAATAATAACCGAGATAAAAACAATTTAAAAAATAGCCAAATTTTAACAATCACCCTGTAGCTCCCTAACCGATCGCCATAGCAAAGATCTGTTTGCGCTATTGTTATTTTCTCAAAAAAAGAGCCCGAGACTGCTTAGTTAGTTTTTTGATATCTGTCATGGTTTCCGAGATACCCTGCAAAAACATCAAAAATGAGACACCCTGTACATAACAGCTACAGTACTAGTCCCAAGACACTCCCTTGCGGCACTCCAGCTTTTATGGGGGTAAGTTTTGATTTCGCATTAGGTAATTTTACTTCAATCGGTGAGGTATGACTTTAATAGTACTGTGTACGGGTGAGGTAATAGCAGTTTGATTTTGTAGTAGAGCTCTTCGTGCCATACCTTGTCGAATGCCTGCAAAATGTCTAGGAATGCTGAGGAACCGAATCTTCATGCTTGTAGGACTTGTTCGATGGTGGCTGTCACTCTATGTACAGTCGTGGAATGCTTTTCTTAAAAACCAAACTAGCGAGGAGGTATTAGGTTGTCTTTTGTTATGATTGGCCTTAGCCTTTTCAGCAGTAACTTTTCGAAAACTTTGGATGTCACTGGAAGAAGACGGATTGGTATGTACGACTCAGTTTCACAGGGGATTTACCCAGTTTAGGAATTAGGATTATTTGTGCCAGCTTCCATTGAGGTGGATAAAAGACTAGCCTTAGGATAGCGATGAAAATAGCTGTGACTAGAGCTATTGCTCGTATTGGAAGTTCTCCAAGTAGCTCGCATGTAATTAGGACAAAACCAGGGATTTTTATGAGAGCTAGGTTTTTGTGGATTATATACAATACTTCTTTAGGAGAGAAAGAAAGATTGGTGGTGACATTTGAAAAGTTCCAGAAATTGGTGAAGTTGGTTGATACTATCTGGTGTGTCTTCAGAGGGATGTGGTGTGAACACTTTGGACGGATATTTAGCAAGCAGTTGGGGTTTTTCTGAATCGGTTCTGGCCGAGGACCTGTCTCCCTTTCGAAATGGAGGTATTCTGACTTGGAGTCGCTTAATCTTCTTCCTAGCTTTCCTGAGCGAGTAATTTCTTGCTTTTGTTGCCGAGAGATTTCTAGATATGTCTATATGGTGTCATTTTTTATTTTAAGTAAAAGTCTCTTTAATTTGTTGGTTGTTTCTTTTTCTCTGCAATTAGATGCTGTATGTTCGGAGGTACATGTGATTCTTTTTCCTTCGTTTGTAGGTTATTTGTGACATTTGAGACTGCAATTTGTACGTTTCGATTAAAATACTCTACTGCTATGTATACGTCTATCTCAGTTTTTAACGGGATTTGAGTAGTAAGGGTGTTAACTGTTCTCCGCAGTATTTCCAGTCGGTATGCTGGTTGTATAGAGACTGTGGCTTTTGGTTCTCGGGTAATACTGTGCCTATTGTTATAAGTAGGGGAGTGTGGTCTGAGGATAGATCGAAACAAGCCTCTGCTTTGTTAAATCCATGCGCTATTCCTTTCGTGACACAAAAATCGAGTAGGTGGGGGATTACATTCCTATCTGTTGGCCAATAAGTGGCGTAAACAGAAACATGAATTCATTTAAAATGCTTTCTCAATGTGGTTGTATAACTAGGAAATGCTTAATACACTTGGGGACAAACAAAAAGGAAACACTAATTTTTTCCTTTGTAAATAAGTATCCATGTCATCGAATCACAGTTGGCACTTCGTTGTTTTATTGTAACAATTAGTTGTCAATGTCACAATAAATTTATATTAAAAATGGCCAAACATTTAAGTGATATTAAAAAAATAAGAGCAACACCAAAACTAGAAGAAGGTTGTTCATGAAGACGCGTTGTTGCTGATTTAAATGATATTTATAGGTCCATCTTCAAAATTAAAAAAAGATGATAGGTATCAGCAACACGATTTTACAGGTCGTTTTGGATCTGGACGTCCAAGAATATCTACTGAAGAAGAAGATGGTCGGTAAATTATATTACGCAAACACCCTTTTCCACAGCAGTGGTAGTGCAAGAGGAAACAGATTTTCCAGGTTAGAACTGCACGTAGACGTGTAAGACAAGCTGGTTAGTTAACAACGCAGCAATTGTTAACTGAAGAGCATAAAGAAATTAGAGTTGGATTTACACTCCGATATCTAAATAGAGATGATGACTTATGACGTACAGTTTGTTTTTTCGGACGAAAAGGTTTTCCAATCTTGCAATAATGGTAGAATACGGGTATATAGACCTAGAAATCAACGGTTTCAGGAAAGATATGCTCATAGTTTAAATAATAGTGGTCGGTTTTCGGTTAATGGGCTTGGATAAGCGTCGAGGGACTTGCTTCAATATAGAAAATCGTCCAACAGGAGAGAATTACTGAAATATTTTGAATACCATTATGTTACCAAGTGTTATTCAAAGATTTCCAGAAAACAATTTCATTTTTCAACAGGATAATTGTTCTGTTCAATCATCCAGAATTGTTAAAAACTGGATTCAAGAGAGCGGCAAAATTTATTGGAATGACCTTCAAAAGTCCCGATTTGAATCCGATTGAAAACAACTTGAATTGTGGGAGGGGATACAGGAAGAGTGGCATCATCTTGATGAAAATTATGTTAGGCATTTGGTTCTATCAATAAATAGAAGATTGCTTATGGTGTTATTAAAAAATGGAGCTGCTACAAAATATTGATGATTTAATTAAATTTATATTTTATGTTCAGTTCATAGCTCTGTTCAATATATTTTGCATTTAATTCTAACGTTTCCACTATTTTAGTAACAGTTTAAATATTTAAAATGAAATTAATTTAACAATGTCGACCTTTATAATGAGACGCCTCTGAATTTGTGACATTTTTTTAAATCAGTTTGCCTACAAAGACATAATTACAATGTTAAAAATGAATAGAAAACGAGTCGTAGATTAATGTTGGTGTTTTCATTTTTTTGTCCGCAAATGTGCTTTAAATTATATTGTGTAAATCTTGATAAATGTTTATTGCATAAGCTATTAAAACAAAAATACTTAAAATGCTAGTAATTCAATGATGTAAAATTTAAATGGTGAAATGTTTAGCATTTTAATAAATTTAACTACCTACACATAAAAAATATAAATCACACATTCCCAATAACAAAGTTTATTTTTTTAATCAAAGTTGCCTAGACGTTCTAATAGCCATTGCCTTTTTATTGTCGTATTTATTTCAGAAACATTAAATAATTCATGAAAAATTTCCTTGACAAGTGCACTAAAACTTTTCAGAACAAATATCTGGAAAACGGTTAAGTGTATCGATTTGAAACAAGAATACCTTATTTGCTTAAAATTGTCCAATCTTTTTAAATATTGGACTAACATTAAAAATTTAAAAATAAAAAGGTGATCATGAAAACCACCCTTCATCCCCACCAAAATTAACTCTTGTGAGTCATACAGCAATTTCATTCTAACATCATCTACTTCTACGTAAGAGTTAATTAACATAAGTTTGCAAAGTTTAATTAAAATTGCTTTTTAGTAGTAGCTGTGGCGTAACGAAAACCACATTTTTTATTTACCCATTAGAGGGTCGTAGCTCCCTTAAAATGCATTTTGGAGACTATGATCATACGGATTTTGTTTTTTATTCTGACGAGTACTACTAATAGTACAAGTTTATTAAACTATTTTTTACATCCTGTATATTCAAATTTCCTGAACCAACAACATAAAATCATTTATTGTTTTATACTTTTTCCAGGCGTTGGGTCATTTAATTCACTTCGGTTAATATAATATACAGGGTTTTTCAACGAAAAGTAGCCACCCTCAGTATCTTTTAAAACAATTTTTTAGTTGAAAATCGCCAAGACATGTCAACAAAGACAGCAAAGGGGACATCTTTTTGCCTAAAATCCGGACGTCTGTCATCAACCCCTTAGCCCCCACAGCCACCCCCTCTAAAATTTCAAATGGCACCATACCATGTGTGACACATCGTTGGAAAGCTTATTTCATAAGAAATTCATTCTACTATTTATTTTTTTTATTCGCCTGAAATTAAGACATAAAAGAATTAAAAACTATATTTTGTTTATTTCGGTTAAGCTGCTGAATAGAGCAATTACCGTTAAAGTAATTGTTCAAAGTGACTTCCGTTAACTTCCATACAATAATGCAGCCGACTTTGAAAGAGCGAACGAACATTTGCAAGAACTTGCGGTGTCAATTGCCGACATTCTTCTGTTATTCTCTGCTTAAGATTTTCTATGTTGACCGGCTGTGTTGCATATACTTTGGATTTCAAATGCCCCCATAAGAAATAATCCAACGGAGACAGGTCGGGTGATCTAGCCGGCCATTCGATGGGACCACGTCTTCCAATCCATCGTCCAGGAAACCGATTGTTCAAAAATTCTCGAACGGGAACCACATAGTGAGGAGGTGCACCATCTTGCTGGAAAACTAGTTCATTTTCAAACAAATTTTCGTCATTTCCAGTAGTTCTGTTATACGCGGATCAACAGTGGTGTCAAGAAGCTCAAGGTAAATAGCGCCATTCAAATTACCGTCAATAAAAAACGGGCCAACGATGTGGTCTCCTAGAATACCTGCCCAAACATTAAGTTTCTGTGGATATTGGGTATGGGTTTCCCTAAACAAATCGTGTCTGACCAATACCTACAGTTATGTCTGTTGACTTCTCCGTTCAAAAAAAACGTACACTCATCGCTGAAACAGATATTATACAACAAGTTCACGTTGTTCAGTAGATTATTAGACATAATTTCGCAAAATTGTAGTCTTCGATCATTGTCGTCTTCGTTTAGTTCTTGAACAAGTTTTATCTTGTATGGGTGAAATTTGTGCTTTTTTAAAATTCTCCATACACTGCTTGTTGAAACCCCCGATGCCTGGGAAAGTTGATTTAAAGATTGATTGTTATCCATTGCAACGTGTCCCAAAACAGCAGCTTCAACAGGTTCATTAATTATTGGTCTTTCTGGTTGATGTTTTCTGTTTGTCACTGAGCCAGTTTCCATGAATTTTTGCATCAACTTTATAACATACTGATGGCGAAGGAATTTATCGGGATGAATTTAATTGAAAGCACGCGCTGCGGCTCGTGCACAGTCGTTATTTTTGAAATAAAAACGCACAATCTCGATTCTTTCGGCAGTGGTGTAAACCATGTTGACACTTTTATAATATTCAAAATGAACTGAATGTTGACTGACAGATGAAAAAACAAAAGATGAAACAAAAGCATCTACGTACTGCTATATTCAGCAGCTTAACCGAAATAAACAAAATATAGTTTTTAATTCTTTTATGTCTTAATTTCAGGCGAATAAAAAAATAAATAGTAGAATGAATTCCTTATGAAATAAGCTTTCCAACGATGTGTCACACATGGTATGGTGCCATTTGAAATTTTAGAGGGGGTGGCTGTGGCGGCTAAGGGGTTGATGACAGACGTCCGGATTTTAGGCAAAAAGATGTCCCCTTTGCTGTCTTTGTTGACATGTCTTGGCGATTTTCGACCAAAAAATTGTTTTGAAAGATACTGAGGGTGGCTACTTTTCGTTGAAAAACCCTGTATATACCAAAATATAAATCAGTAATAATACAATTTCTAAGTTCCAGGGCTACTTCACTTCCCCAAAATAACCACAACACCTTCCTACATTGCACTACGATGTTCAAACATCATCCCCTAAGGAATGTCTTCTCACAAGATCACTTTTAACACTCATGATGCCATCACGCAGCACTTCCGAAGATCATACGAGACCTTTTTCTCTTATTAGGTATACATTTGTCAATTTTTATCAATACAATCTTTTAAATAGCCTTCTTTACATGATAAAGAAACTAATTATAAACAATTTCAGGTACAACTAGCTTCCTATCATGAAAATAGTATCCTTTTGAACATTCGTAAAGCATTACGAAGCCAAAAATCACATCCTATCAGGGTTATCTCGTAAGATTAACATAGTACAAGTATTTTTTATAATATTAATATTAATATAGGGTAAATACCACAGCAATATATATATATATATATATATACATATAGTATATATATATATATTTCATATAATTGGTTGTAATTAATTGTTTTTCGAAATTTGTATGGGCGTTTCCTTTGAAAACCAAATCAATGGAAAATGTTTTTAAAATAGAAAAACTAAATAATTTAAAAACAGACTTAGGTACTGTGTTTTTTAATAAAGATTTTAAAAGTATTTTAAAAAAATATGCTTGTAATCATTACAATGTGTTTAGTGAAAAAAAGGCCTGCACTGTTGAAAGAGTCAATCGTACGCTTAAAAATTTGATGTGGAAAGAATTTAGCCTCAAGAGCAATTAATAGAGCCATTCAGACAATGTAAACTTGCAAAGTCTTCCACCATGAGCGGGATAGGGAATTTATAATTTATTTTCCCGAGCATCGTGTAATTATCCCCTACGATGCATGTAAATTCCAATTCATAGTTAGAAGAAGGCATGCAACGGAGGAGGAGGAGGAGGAACAGACTGGATTTTTTACGGTGCAAGAAGTATTCACATTGGTGGGTCATGCTTGTGATGAAATTTGTAAAATTTGTAGTGCATTAGCTAAGTTAGTGTAAATAAAATAAGTAAAACAAAACTGATCTGCTATTTTACCAAAACTATTTTTATAAACTGCTGACTCTTAAAAAGTGTCAGTGCATATATAAGTAGAAAACATATTCGTACAGAATTAGTCTGTCTAAGATTTTTATAATCAACATGTATCTCACAACTGGTGTTGTTGCATTAGTATTAATAATATATACAATGCTAATGCTCAAATTTGGGTTAATGATATAAATTATACTATTGAAGTTGGAGGTTCTTTTTTCCTATATGAAAAGCACCGAGACTCTGTCATTTTAAACGAATATGCATCATTTTATACCAAGGATCAGATACCTATATGTAAGTATAAAAATTTTATATACTGCAGATATGACTTATTTTAAAATTTTGCACATATATTTACAGCTACGCCAATTATTGAAACAAAATATGGAAAAAAACTTACAATTGAATATGTTATTGGTTCACATAAAAACCACTACCCAGTCACACCTTTCGAGGCTACTCAGATGTGGTGTGGAAAGTTTAAATTTAGAACGCTTATAGGCACATCCTGTTTATTACCGAGACCATTGGTGGAAAAATGCTAAGGAATTTTACTCAGCTATGAGGCACAATACTTTTAAATTTTTGAAACATGTTAAATGTTTTACATAATTATGTAAACTAATAATAAATGCAAATTTTGTGTATTACCTATTTGTAAAAATAAAAAAAAGTTACAATGTTAATAGTTTATTTTGTCTTCTTTAATTACAGAGTTAAAATAAACGTTGTGTTAATGTATCTTCATCTTCATCAAAATTTTCTTCCTCAAGTTTACTTTGTTGCTTTTTTTTAATTTTCTTGAGTTGTGGTGGTGGGACGTTTTCCTTTTCGTCATCGCTTGATGTTAGTGATATGGAGCATGGAGCTTCTAGACATTTCTTCGAACGCTGTCCTCTGCTGCTACTGCAGGCTTCTATCGCTTCAACATTCTCGTCTTCGTGGATATTGAATCGATATTTTTTCAGAGCTTTTTCGATTATTTCCAACTCCTCTTCAGATTCAATTCTCGTTCTTACATATCGAATGGAGAGGTTCTCAAACTTTCGTTGCAGCGTTGTCGCCTTTGGCGAATATGACAAGTAGATAAAAACTTTATCTCCTTTCTGGGAGATATCCTTCACTCCATACCTAATAGAAACAAGAAAGAGAAAAAACAACACTAAAGTGAAAGTATAAAAACGAAAAAATTAAATAACTCACATGAAAAGTTGTTTCATTAATACCTGCACGGCATTAATGGGCAGTGACATTTTATCATCACTGCACACGATGATTGTACACGGAGTAGTAGCCATGTTCTTCTTCTACTTGTTATTGGATATAACTGTGTAACTATTGTGTTGGAAATAAACCTTTTACAGGGAATTGTAGTAAAAAACCTGATTGAAATTTAAAATAATTTTCTGTTATATTGCATTATTAGCATTATAAAGTTTTTCAAAAATTTAAACATGCAACAAAATTGCTAATTTCATATTTAACTACTATAACACAGTAAAGTTTGCAAAGATACTAGAATTTTTAAGAAAAATAAACGTTACATTTCTATTTGCGTCAGACGGTCACGAGCTAATTTCATATTTAATACGTTAGTTACTAAAACAGCAAAGTTTGCAAAGATACTAGAATTTTTTAAGAAAAATGAACATTACATTTTCCTTTTGCGTCATTTTGTCACGAGTTTTCTAAAAAAACATTAACGGAATAGTTGCATCATATAATCATGACCTTATCTACTGCATAGGTTAAGAACTAGGTCAAACACACGCATGTTTTTGATAAACCATAAATATAAATCGCTAATCCGATAACTTAACTATCTAATAGTGTAGGTAAAGTAAATAGATGCTCAGCTAGCCTAATTCAGGTGAAATAAGCTTACTACCTACGCGCTTACTTTATTCCGTCCTGTCTAAAAAACACTTAAGTTAGGCAACCAACAACACTCTCACAACCGTTGTTATATACCAACGTTACAGTATTCAAAAACTTCTTCTGGTCGTTGTCTACACCTTTTTCTACAACCACCATATTCAAACCTCCTGGTTATTGTTGTCAACAATAAATAAAAAATTACTATTTCTTTTCCTACAAGAAATTCTTTGATATCAAGACCTTCTGGTCATTGTTGACAAAACAAAATTACTTATTTTCCTACAAGAAACTCTTTGGTAACAAGACCTTCTGGTCATTGTTGACACAAAAAGTACTTCTTTTCCTACAAGAAACTCTTTAGTCACCTTGATTCACCTCTACGAGGGTGATTACGTAGTGCTTCGGATGGACATGCCATCCAAGTGTCCCAGTAACCGTACAGCTATACTACTAACCTAAGGTGTTTTATTTGGGAATTAAATTAAAGAAGTGAATTTAACGATTCTTTGAATTTGAATGAAAAGCGGATGAACGTCACAAATTATTAGGATTCTCAAAATGAGGAACAAACGCTAACAATAATATTGAGAGTTAGAAAATTTAGCTATTTTTGATCCAGGCACAGAAGTTCCTAAATTCTGTGTAAATGCTAAAAACAGAAATGCAATATTTTAATATTACTGTCAATTCCGTTTGCGTGAAGTATTTGAGGTTGTATAAGACTGAATAAATGTACAACGAGATTGATTTAATTCTTCATTGGCATCATATATGTTATTACTTATTAATAAACCAAAATATAGAAACGTAAAAACAAAATTAAAGTTATGAAAAACATTTTAGATAGCACTTTTCTACTATTATTTAAACTGTTTTCTTTGGAACAAAATTTGGATGAATTTAAATAAATATTACACATAAGCGATTTTATTCTTGAAGGATTAACTTAATAAAAATAATACTTAAATCTTTTATTTAATTCATCAAAAAATGCCACTTAAAGCAACATATAGTACAAAACTATAAAAACTGAGACAAAGGTAAGACTTCCTTGTTGTAGCTTCAGAAGAAATACTCGTAACACTATAGGGAGTTCGATTTCTTCGATCATTTCGAATATTGTGACGGCTGGAAACTGGAACATACTTTGTTTTCTTCTCAATTTTAGAATCAATTGGATAATCTTCCATTTTAGTGTATCAGTTTTCAAAAAGTTTGTGTTCAAAGCTGCAGTCAACATAACATCGCAGTCAGAATAATAGCTATTATAGTAACATATTATTTATGTTTTTATATTGCAGCGCTGCTCTAAGATTCTATACATCTAATATTCAATACATAAGAGACCACAAAAGTTGAGAGCTACGAAGCAGCTTGGACAATCCATCTATTAAACAATGATCTAAAATACATCAATTGATAAAAAAACGAAAATGTAATACGCGGTACAGAAACAGGCTCTAATAACGAATATTTGGCGATAACATTGAATAATAGTTAATAACACTGTTAACAAAGTTACACGAATAAAATTCAACAGAACAATAGCAATACAAAAAAGAGCAATACTATAATTTTGCCGTGCATTTGCAAGTTCCAAAATAGCAACTCATTTTGTAACGCATAATAAATTATTCATAAATTATTATATAGCCAGGAAGTAAATACTTAATATACTGGAACACATCTATATTAGTTCTCCTTAAAAAAAACGAATCTTCGGGATTTCTATTTAAATCAGATAAATAAGTTTATAACAGTCTTCTTGCATTTTGTATTTTGCTGTTTATCTTTAATTCTAACATCAATACTTGGGTCTGCTTGACCGGTATTTGCATCCACTCCATGTTCATCGTAACGAAGAATTTGAAAATTAGTATGCAGGGACCCCTTACTATTGTTCGTCGTATATAAACCATAACAGTCTGCAGCGCCCTTGCAACAAACCACTTTTCCAGGAATCATTTCTCCGTTAATATCCACACGTCCTATGTACGAGGTACATTTTGGTTCGAAACCTCCCGTTATTAAAATATTGCTGGGCATATGGAGAATGTCAGTGTTACGCACAGGAATCCATTCAAATTTTCCCGGTTTGGTAGTGCAGAATATCTATGAAAAGTAAGGTAGGTATATTATACTATTTATTTGGAACGTTATTATAAGGTAATGTGAAGAATGTGAGATATGGCATGATTTTGCAAAGTAGGTTAAATTCTACAATTATTGAGTTTATAAATACAGTATGGCTATTAATTTACAGTACTGAAACTTTCAAACTTTATTCACTTAAAATAATAGGAGTATGTAATAATAAATATACACTTAAGTATTAGCGTTACGAATAACGTGCTCTAAGTGCCCTCCATTACGTTGAATGTACAGTTCGTATCGTTTTTCCATATTTGTGACCATATTCGAAAATAGAGGCTGTTGCATCTGTCGTATGGATTCTCTAATTTTCTCTTTTAACTGTTGTATTGTCGTCGGAGGGTTATCTCGGAAAACCCGTAGTTTCAGCATACCACATATGCATCCAATGATGTTAGGTCCGGAGAGTGAGATGGAAAAGAAAAATCGGTGAAACGTGAAATCACATTGTCTCCAAACGTCTCTCGCAGAAAGGTTCTTGTAGCCTGTGCTGTGTGGCACGT
>JABXWE010029517.1:0-34860 GCA_014611495.1 Limonius californicus
GTCGGCCTACTAATTAAATTCTCCATAAATGCAAAGACATCGTCAACGTTGCCAAGTATAATATTCTTTAAGTGTCTCGTGTGAGGAAACTAAGCACTATAGGAAGTTCGTGTTAGTGTTTTTGAGGACTGTATTTCTTACAGAAGAGTGCTACCTGAAGCTTTTAAGGTATTTAAAGGACACCCTGTATATATATGTATGGTATCATTTAGGTTAATATAGCCGTTTCGTTAATTTTCTTTAAAATAATAGATTCCTGAAGCGTAAGCAGTTGTTTTTAATTATACTTGGTTCATAATAAATGCACTAGCTACCATATTTTTTACTATAATTTGGGAGCAGTATAATAATTTAATAATTTTTGACTATGTACGAACAATATATATGCTGGAATATGTGTTTGTGGGTTGCGGCCAATATATATTTTAATTACAACAGCTTGTAGTATTCTGAATAATTTAAGCGATGGGTGTTTTGGGTATCCTGTTGGTAATGAATTGTGGTAACTTTACAAATTTAGTGAATACTGCCAGACAAGTGCAGAAGTTTAGCACAAAGTAATTTAGAGGCTGAACTTTAATTTGCATGTGGTTGCATACGGGGCGGTGTTTTGTGTCGGTAATTTAAAACTTTCAGTAGTTGCTGAAATATTCATAAACAGGCTTTTCATTATTTAAAACGCGCTTTTAAGTCGTAACATCAGTGACACAATTACACATAGTTAAAATAGTACACACAAGCAAATGTAATAACCACGAAATTATTTGTGTTAATTTTTTAACTGATTTAGTTACATGATAGTAAGATATCTACGAGGTGGCGCCAGCTACGAGTTGTGCGGAGAGGCAATGTCATGAAGTAGTAAAATTAGCTGAATACTTACCACTATTTCTTCCTATAGAACAGTAATTGTGGTTTTCGGCTGCAACTAAACAAAATAATTCCTTTAGCATACCAAATAATTACAGATGGTTCCTTTAGATATTTTAGTTGTATGTCCGCCCTTTGCGGACAACTCGGTCATTTTTAATAAAGCCGACATAAACGAACTCCACTAGATGATAAAACGAAAAGCTCGAAAACAAACCAAAAAACCGCAGAAAGAAAACTACGTTCGCTATTCTAGGGATTTATAAAAATAGTTTCTACAAACGAATTGATACGACCGTGTACCCTTTCCGCTCGAATTTATGCAGTTTTACATCGATCCCGGCCGAACTAGAAAGCACCCCGAAGAGGTCTTAGTCTAAAGACAAAGTAGCGCTTCCGAAGTTTTTGCATAAATACATAACATTAAGTTATCTGCAACAGAAAACAGTGCACGACGAATATTTCGGAAGTTGGCAGATGCGGCCCATTTCTATTGCCTTTGCAGGAATTTCTGGATATTGGGTGAGCTTTACGCAAAGCTGTCTCATGACACGGCGACATTAATCATTCAAGCGCACGTTCCTTTACTCAACAATGGTTTCAAGGAACAAGAGATTTCAACAAGTTTACATATCATCCGCTGACTCTTGTATGTGAAAACAGGCAGTGATAATTTGGAAGCTTTTTTTGGGCGTGGTTTAGAGTTGAGAATTGAGTGATACCGGAAATATTCGTTGTATGGTTGTATGAAGGAAATGAAATTATTCCAGAAATGGATTATAAACACAAACATATTACGTTGGCATTTTTCCTTAACCAAAATTTCTTACAAATAAAAATTCCAAACACGTAACCTCAGATTCGGGTTGATTGTGGATTAGTTCGGGCGTTACGCTTTGGATGTAAGCATTATAGCTAATGATACTAATAAAATTTTTAAAAATTGAATTTTAAATTTTGATTCTACATTTAAAATTATTGAAATGAGCGGTGAAAACGTCCTTAAAAGTGAATGTTGTCAAAAAAGTATAGTCAATTTTATACAGGTTGGCTGTGGTAATCAAAATGTTTACCATACAGTTTCTAACATCTACTATACACTATTCACGATTGATTTGCCATCAAGCAGGCTGTGTTTTTTTTTCTTAAGTTGCCTTTCTTAAATGTTATTTGATTGATTTCTAGCAATGTCAAAATGAAATTGCCCTGTTGCCAGCTCTAGAGTCCCCTACTTTTCTAAAATAATCTAGTAAGTCGAAATTCAGGGCAAAATTACTAAGAAAAAAGTTTGGGAGTTAATTAAACCTTTTACAGCAGACAGAAATAAAAGATACGTAACTGACGAAATTTTGAAAAAGCGCAACTGTGAGCATTGTGAAAAACTTATTTCGGAAGACTGGACAAAACATATAGGAAATTTATTGTTTGAAAATATTCCTCCTTTCATTATTTCAATTGGGGAATCAGATTCAAAATCGGCGGGTGCCGATGATTCAGAGACTTCTAGCATGAAGGTGGAATAGGGTAGGGAATATTCTTTTGGCATCTAAATTGTGAATGAGTGTTTTACAGTTTTATCTCTCTCGCCCGAGAAAAACACTGACATCAGTGGAATACGACCATGGGTCTCTTAGCACCAGAGGCAAACAGTCAACCACTGGACTACCATAATATCAATTTGAAACATGAACGTTAATTCTTCTTAATTTGCTGCAAGACCTAAATATAGGACAACAAAGAATGGCGTGGAATATGCTCTGTATACATACGATTTGAGTTCAGAATTCTGGTCAAAAAAGAACAGCAATATGTATTTGGAATGTGTTACGACAACATTTAAATTATAGTTATTATTTTATTTATAATGAAATCATTATTATATCTAAGTATTATAAACCAAAATTGAGCAGCAATAGGTGGACGTTAAATGAACAAACAAGCTCCACTGGCAACATTGCCTGCTTTCAAGAAAACATAACCTCCATCAAGAAAAACTAGCATAACCCAACTTAATTAATTGACAAATTTCAATGATACCACACATTCCCCCAGATTTCCACAGCCTGTTGGATGGCAAATCAATCGTGAATAGATTATACAATTGTTTCATAGTCTACGTGCAGTTTTGTTGCTTGACAAATCCTGATGAATACAAGTTACTTCAAGAAATTTAATAAAGAAAGCTATACGTGCTGCCTTGATAGGGTCTAGCTATCACTATATTAGAGTATTTGCAACATCTGTAAATAATTGTGGTTACAACCCCGTTTTCTTCTTTTTACATTAAAATATATTTCCAGTATATAATGGTAATTTATAAATTATTATAATTTAGCTTTATTGAAGCTATTGAAATTGTTAATGCAATGTCGTCGCCTTAATTTACTCTGTGTTGTATTCTTTAAACAATAAGTAGGATAGAGTAAGAAGTACCAACAGAATTGACAAAAATAAGGCGTAGACAAATTTCTAATCAAACTTTGAATTGCTTTGAAATTGCAAAAGCTGAAGAATTCTTGTTCTTCGTGTGTTTCCATCTGATCACATACTTTTACTAAGCAGAAAACAGCACGGTATGTCTGATGCCCAGTAGCTAATAGATTTTTTTCACCTGACTATCAGAGTTTTGGGATTTTATGTAAGGGGCTAAAACAATTTTCCGATTGATATTCGTTACCGAGTTATTGATAAAAAACAAAAAATTAACAACTAAATTAAACTTTAATAAGAAAGAATATCAGCAAAAAAATATTGTCCACATCTGTTGTTACAAAATGTGTTCAAGTAAGTTAACTCCTACTTCAAGGACATTCGCACGATTTACCATGAAAGCACGAACTCTATCATATTTTCGTTTATTGACGCTACAATAGCGTGAATACGAATTATGACATCTTTAGGATTCGCAACAGTGTTAAAGAAAAGAAGAATCCAGAAAAGAAATCCATAGGATTCAGGTCCGGTGATCTAGGAGGCCATAGTATGGATCCCCTCTTCAAATCTACGTCAGGAAAATTTTGCACTTGTATTTAATAATGTAACGATGCACCATCATGGAACCAACAGTTTAGTGTAACTGCTAATGGAACTTCATCGAACAATATGGAAATGTGGATTCATCATTCCACAGAATGTTTTCAATGAAATGTATATCACTGTCTACGCTATGCAACCATCTACAAAAATTGACTCGAAGCTACCTATCATGTAGAATCTGAACTTTTTGACGCCTAAATGAATGAAGACCTTTTCTTCTTAATAATCTATGAATTGAATCTTTTTGGAAATGAGTTTGGGAGGATACAATTTGAAGGCTTGTACTTCGTCCGCCTCAACAAATTCAAGAACTTGCTCTTCTTGATCGACGCTTAGTGTTGGTTGACATCTTGCCTGGTGTTTTCGCGGATTTAAATTACTTGTTTCCAGTAATCTTTGTTCTACAAGTCTTATAGTTTTTGCATCAGGGCGCCAAAGATTTTTTGGAAACCTAGCCGCACCAGTGGCGTTGTCATTACACGCACCAAATTACTTCAAAATATCGACGTAATCTCGTTTACAATAGTATCGTTCCATTTTAAACGCAAAAAGCAAAAGGAATTAAAAATAACGATACTTATCAATATGACAGAACGATTAACAAATTTTTAACATCATCGTAGCCACTTGATTGAGTTATGTTAACACAACTAATTGGAGCGACCGTACGAAAAAACTCATTATTTACTTTTTATCTATAACTAGATAGAGAAGGACAGCGGAAAGTTGCCACTCTCATTTTTCTATTGGTTTTAGCCCCCCGAATCATATTCGAAAAGCAAGAGCGTCAATTTTGAGACCCTGTACACAATTGAATGTAATCAAAGTAAATGATTTCTAAAGTCGCTTACAAATTTTAGATTCTTACTAACAGTACATTTCTTAATAAATTTTCTTCAGATATTTAAAAAATTGGCTTGAGTAATTTATATTATTAAAAATTGTGTCCTTTTTGTCTGGCGAGTACGATTCGCCGCGATTTGTCGAGCCCTGATAGTAGATTCCATAGTCCACCAAAGCTTATCAAGCAATTCAAACGCCGACTTTTACCAGGTGGAAAATACTCAAAGAACCTTATAGGACGATAGTAATCCCCGGGGGTGGTAAGTTCTGCATTCAAAAATAAATATTCTAGTCATAAATAATGGTAACAAATGAAATATACTGTGATTGATTGATTGATTTGAAAGAGCGAGATCTAGGACGCGGTTTTCCAAGAATTTCTAAGCACTGCAGCCATCATTGGCTTATTGTACACCCTAACTAAGAATTTTGCCTATCTGGGGTAATTCCAACTTCAGTAGTGATTTTTAACGTGTCACACCGCCTAGGGCTTTACTTTTTATCCGACAGGAGGCGCACTTTCAGATTTTTCCCGGCTAGAAAAATCTCACCAACCCCGGCCGGATTCGACCCCGCGTGCATTGGATCTAAAGGCAAATGTGCTAACCACTAGACCACCGAGACCGGCTACTGTGATAGCTATTGAATAATTATAGTAACTATTTAAAAGTGTATGGCTTAAGTAAAGAGTTTGTTTTGTACAATTATCATTTATCGAAAATTTTGTTAATTGATGTATGATGCATAAAAAAATTACTGTTAGGAAAGTATAATTAAGTGCTATTTATTGTAACTTTGATCTGAGCTAAAGTAACATGATACATGTTACATGAAAATAATTACTTTACATTACCTAGTTCCCCTAGCAATTTCTAAATATGTCCTTTACACTTCATTCCTAATCTTTGCTAATACGTCCAAAGAAAGTAACTAAATAAATAATACCGTCCCAAGGCAACTCATGTACTTATCAGGATCCGCTTAAGCTATACAACGTTCCTGGATTTCCTCAAGCTATTCACTTTTCTATTTTTCTAAATCCTCTTCAGCGAGTACTCTTTTATGTAAGTAAGCTTTACGTTCCTAGAATGAGTTTCTTTGGTTTCTTTGCTTGCTTGCTTGACCTTAAATGTTGAGGATTCCTTGCGACTTTTAGTATGCGCTTTAAGTAAAAAATTTTTGGGTGAAAAGTTTAGGCTTTAAAAAAGATCATTGAAGCGCAATGTCGTAGAAAATTAATCATACCAATTTCTCTTTCACAATCTATGCTTTAGGCCGACAGTAAAATTAATTTGGGCGATCTAATTTTAAGTTAATTATTTTAAAGAGAAGTTCACTGTAAGATTAATAATTATTATAGACCGTACAGGTTCTTGTTTCAGTATCCTAATAAGTCTGTAGCAGTGCAGTAATTTACTGCTAATTAATAGGATCATGGAATTTCTAAGAACTCTGGGGTGGATATTGGATAAGCCAATTATTCTAATTATCATGTAACTCGTTAGTTTCAAGACATTTTATGCTAATTTATGAAAATAGATTTTAACATATGTAATTTGTTAACGTTAAACATATTTAAACAACATATGTATCAGCCTTCAAATCACCTCTGGAAAATAAGTGAAAGACACTTCCTGCGGTTATGAGCTCGCTTTAAACGGTCCCCTATGTTTGTTTTCCACTTTACACGCACGCCATATGAATAAGAAAAGCCATACCACGCCCTCTCGAGTACCAAAGGACTCTAAAAATTTACTACGAAGTGTGTTCAATTAGAACCCATCTTAGCTTTATAAAAATTTTATTCAACAATTTAATTACAAATAATTACCGTCACAGTTAAGGTACCTATCCCATTGTTTTACTAACCGACGTATACCCTGCTCATAGAATTCTTGTGGCTGCTGATTGAAGAAGTCTACAGCTACCTATCTACTTCTGGGTCAGACTCAAAATGCCGACCTTTTAACGCCTTTTTCAGCCAAAAATATGGAAATCGCAAGGCGATAGATCCGGGCTCTAGGGTGGATGCTCGAAAACCCTTCATTTCTTTCGCTGAAGATTTTACCACATCAGCAACATGAGGCCTAGCATTGTCGTGCAGCAAAATGACCCTACGCGTAAGTTTTCCTGGACGTTTCCGTCTTATTGCTTGATGAAGCTTGTTCAAACTTTCATTGTACAGATTTGCATTGACATTTACTCCAGGTTCCTTCCTTAAACTCTTTTCAACAAGGGTCCTTCATGGCCGAAAAAAAATGTTAACATCACCTTGCCTGCAGAAGGTTGTGCTTTAAATTTTTTGGGTGGTGGTGAACTTGAATGTTTCCTGCATCGACGATAATTTACTGGATGCTTCGTACTAATGGCACCAAGTTTCGTCACCAGTAAGTATTGACAGAAGAAGTCATCACCATTTTGCCTATAATCTGTGAGGTGTTGCAGGGATAAGTCCATTCGCAATCATTTTTGTTCATTAGATAAGAGACGAGGAATCCATTGCGTACAAACTTTGCTGTAACCGAGATTATGGAAAATACTACGCACAGATCCTACACTCGTACCAACAATTTCTGAAATTTTTCTAATTGAAATTCGACGATTTTCTCTAGTAAGGCCTCCCACACATGCCATATTGTTTTCTGTTAATGCAGTACACCGTGCACCTGGTCGCAGCTCATCCATAGTCCCCTCTTTTTCATTCTTAAATTTTCGGCACCGTTCCTTCACAGTTGGGTACGCAATACATGCATTTCCATACATTGCTTGTATTCGCTTATGAATCTGCAATGGCTGCACACCCTCAGCGCTTAAAAATTGTAGGACCACACGCTGATCAAACTTGGACGGCTTTTTAACAACAAACGCCATTTCAAAATAGAAGTTTTAAAAGTCAGAATCAAATTCAAACGCCAGAAACTTATTAAAGTGTTGCTTACAAACACTACTAACATTTACAAACGTCATTTGAATTATTGCATTTGTTTTCACGACTAAGTTGATCAACGATGGGTTTCAGTTGAACAAGCCTCGTACATTATGAAATATCCACTCCAACACTAAAAAACAACAAAATTATATACAAATATGATAATGATAGCTAATCTACTTTTCTATTCGAACAGTTTTACTGAACCCAGCATGTTATAAAGATTCACAAAGCCACTTTTGCACTTAGGTAAAATTGTAAGACTTTCAGAACTACAACCTTCGAATTACAAACGTACAACGTACAAACTCTAATGATAGTTAATTAAAGTAAGTTGTAGCTTAAAAATTAGAACTACCTTAACGATATCCATTTAATTCAGATAAACCGACTAACCTTTTGTCACATCTAAACATAGCCATCGTTTTAAAATAGAAAAACTGTTTATATGGTTTTGGAATTATTTGAATTTTTCCATATCGTTTTCTTTAAGAGTCATGTAGCTGTACCAAATTTTTAAAGTTATTGTACTACAACGAAATGTCTGCAAAATATTATTCAACTGCTTCTTTAAATTCTTCATTTGAAGAAAATGTTTTTTCAATAAGTAATTGTTCCAGCCGTAGGAATAGATGGAAATCAGACTCGTATAAGTCAGATTAATAAAGTGGGTGTGGCAGTAAATCGCAATGTACATATTTACTTTTGCGACGGAAACGATACTTGTATGGGCATATGAATTTTCCTTCTTTGAACCTGCTCCTTTTTAACGGATAATTTTGTCCATATGGGCCAGAGGTTACGGTAGTATTTTTCCGTTACCATCGGAACCCTTTGGAAGATAGTCTACCAGTAGTATCTTTTTAGGATTGTGGAAAAGCGATTTGATTACCTTTCCAATAGAATTTACATACCTTGTTTTCGTTGGCGGCGGAGAATTGAATTATATCCATTGTTTCCTTTCTGGTGTCTAGTGGGGAACCTAAGTTTCTTTTATGGTTACAAATCGATATACTAATATTATGGATAGCATACACAATACAACCTTTAATCGATTATGCTTTAAAACAATATTATTGGTTCTTTAATGATTCGTGCTGCTCTTTTTAGACGTCAGTTGTGAGGGTCGTCTTCCAGCCTTTGATGACTACGTTTGGATTGAGTTATCCGCTTAGACATATTTCGAAAATGTGTATTGTTCATAGCGGTATGATTTCCGTTGCCAACTTTTTTTTTAAAGAGAATGTTTAATTTTACAACTATATTCAATTTTACCATCTTTAAATGAACAAGCAAATACTTTTATTCAAAAAACAGGCTACAAACAACTATTCCACCAATTTTAAATTAAAAAAACAATTAGCTTCATAACAATGAATGCAATGGGTTTAGGTCAGGTCTCTCTAGGCTCCCAAACTCAGGATATCCGAATGGGAATATACTTGCTTGGCTGTAATTATTCCAAACAATGTGTGAAAGCCCAATTATTGAGTAATTGGTAATTCTCAAAATTCGAACTTTTAATTAAAATTTCTTATTGAATGCAAACTTGAATAAATTGAAGGCCTTAACTTTTAAATGAGGATTTATTTGTAAAACTAATTATTATTTTTCAGTTTATTTTCTTTAATTGCTTCTATTATGTTCACTGTTATATTTCCTAAACGAACTTTTACGACAACGACAAAATTAATTAATACTGAAATCAGCGATCCGAAAGTTTTTATGCCGAGCTGTTGACTGTAACAATTTTTAAATATTTTTTGGTGCTGGAAATTACTAAAATGAGATTTATTCAATGACTGTTACTGACAGCGTGTAACTTGTTTGAGGGAATGTCAGAAAATTAGTACAGTATATTGGTGTGGTGGAAACATTGAGTGTACATTCTTAGTTCTAGTTCTAGTTTGAGGGTTGCTTTTAATGAACTTTTTTAAACTGTTAACATTTTTATCACAGGGTCGATAAATATATCAAATGATGATATCAACTTTGTTTTTTTATTAATCCAATTATTATCATATCACAAAATAGACCGAGCGACCTGTTTTTTAGGAAATCAAAAAAAATCTTTAGTATATTTTCCAATACACTAACACAGATGTACCATTGACATATACGTTTGAAAACACATTATGAAAAACCAGATCCTTAATTAGACAAACAACAATAATAACAACAAATTAAGTAGAGTAAAATCCTTCTGATTCTTTTAGTAAACGAACAGCAAATTTTCATTTCTCTCTCAACTATTTGTGGATTTTTAAAACTACAACTTCGTCTTAATAAGCCAAATATTTGATTTGATTGGACGAGATCTAGGACGCGGATTTCTATGTACTGAAGCTCTTGGCTTATTGAATTTTGCCTATCTGGGGTAATTCCAACCCCAGTAGTGCTTTTTAACGTGTCACACAGCGCAGTGACACGGGACCTACGGCTTTACTTCTTATCTGATAGAAGGCCCACTTTCAGTTTTATCTCCGCCAAAAATATCTTACCGATCTCGATCGGGTTTGAATACCTCTTGCATGTGCGCTAACCACTAGACCACCGATGCTGTGAAACAAATATTTGGAAAAGAGCTATTCCGCTCGCAGAATTTCACAATGTGCTTCTCAGATCTGTTTACCAACCAACGCCTCCTTTCATGCTAAACCTTTGGTGTGGTATAAAAATTCGCACATAAACACATTTGGTATGTAATATTTGCATTATCTAAATCATTGTTTCTCAAATAACTATGAGTACCAGGGTACCACCGAGATCGCCCGACTTAAATATCGCGAATGTGGCTCTATTTCGAAGATAAGGTTTTGCCAGTTTACCAAGACGTATGGATGGATTAATAAGGATAACTAGGAAAGATATTAATGTTCCAAAAAAGTTTATCAGGATAGTAACAAATAATGTTATGTAGAAAGTGCAATGTTTGTTTGGAATATATGGTGATTAGTTTGAGTTTGTATTAATAAATTGTTTCTTAAAATATTGCATTAGCTATTATTTTTATGACTAATATATTGTACCGTTGTAAATATCGTTGTAAACAAGTTTTTTTCTTCTCAATTACAACTTGTTTACTTTAATTTAATATTAACATACACATTCGTTCTTTACAATAAGCTTGTAAATAAATTGTGTTTTCTTTTGGATTTCTCTAATATTTACATTACTTCTTTGTTGTATGACAATTCAAACACCATAGTTTTTAATATCCTACAAAATTGATATTTTTGAAGATACAATGTGAATGTTATCATAAGAGTAAGATATGTATATTATTTAACAATATACAGCGTGTGACATTTAAAAGCACGTTTGATAATCTTTTCCGGTCTTGGCGGAAGTCCCAGATGGCATTTGAAACGTTAATTCAGTAGAGAATCTGATTTGATGCAGCAAGTAACAACAGTTATAAGCTCGTACATATTTTAGCGCCCTGTACATACATCACTTCAGCGTAGGGGGCAATCCCTATTTGCGTGTGCTTTGTAGCTTTGGGTAAGTTCAGTTAAAACTAAGAAGCAGGTTGGACATTGAAAAAGTATGTAAATGTAATATTTTACATAGGAACTAGATACACTGGCGAGAAAAAAACTGAGCCACTTCAATATTATCAAACATAGTGCACTGAATTTTTCGAAAGTGTTCACAAATATTCAATATTTATGTAGTAGTCTTAGTAACATGTGAAACAGTAAAAAAATATCTCAAATGTCCAACAATTTCCACTTAAATGCATAGATGTTCATTTTAAGTAGTTCATTTGAATTCATGTTTGTTCCTTTTATCAGTTCTTCGAGTTAATTTTGATTATTGTGGACGAAGTCAGCGTTATGTTGCGGGAACTTTGGAGAAACCAATTTAAAGGCGTACAAATCAGCCACAGGGCATAAGCTTCTGAGAAGTCTTCGAGTAGGTAGGCTTAATGTTGCTCGTGTCCACAACAAGAGTTGTAATTGACTTGTCTGCATGAAGTAGAACAAACCGTCATGGAATGGCCTTCTCTTAGTCCGGACTTGAATCCGATGGAGCACATCTGCGATGAGCTTAGAAACCGAATACTCTTATCTAGTAACTTGTGACAGCTTAGAACAGCACTTGCAGAAGAATGGAACAACATCCCGCAATTAACCATTCAGAAGATAATTACAGGAAGAAATGCAAGAATGCAAGCAGTTATAAGAGCAAGAGGAGACAACCCTTCCTTTTAAAACTCCAAGTAGACATATTTGAGTTGCGTTATTTCTTTTATGCTAACTTTAATTTTTTTGTGAATATAGTACGAATATCTTTCGTTAAATAAGAACCGTAGCTTCATACATGAGATCCCACTGTTTGGGTTGTTAACAAACCAGACGGCTAGTTGTTGGTAGTTTAACATACTTAAAAATCTGGAATCTAAAAATATACATGGAATATTTTAAGTTGCCCACTTTTTTTTTTCTCGCCGTGTATATCAGTGTAACATGGTATTGGACCTAATCGCTTAGTTTCTACCAAAGAACCGAAAGTGTTCTACGTTTTCGCCATTTTAGAAATACCTCGTATATTGTTTGAGCTTGCTGGTATTTACGCACCGTCGTCGCTGGCGATTCTTGTTTTACGGTACGTTCTAATTGAAATTATCGGTCAGATGGAAGAATTTCTAGATACCCTTTAACCTTGTAACACATTATTATTAATACTATGGCGTGTTTAGTTAGTGAAATTAGCGTTCTGGTCGAACATGTACTGAAAGGGAATTGCTAAATGTGTGATACAGATTAACGCTCAAATGCTTTATTAAAAGCAAACCGCTTTGATATACTCTACTCAACTCACCGGCCCGAAACTAAATGTTGCCATTTAGTTGATTTACTATCAGGTGAATGTAATTAATTTGCGTGTGCACAGTCGAGAGCTACAATGAAGCTAATTAAAGGTGCATTGTGTTAGGTGGGATTATCATTCCTTATGGACAAGGATTTACTAAAGGCAGATGTAATTAAATGTGGGCGCTAATCTCGCCCGTTACATGTATAAGACCGCGGAAAACAATAACGATATTCATGACGATGGCGGCAGAGGTGATTTATTATTAGGAATCTCCTTCAGGTGCAATTACATCGGGAACAAAGGGTTGTGTCTCGGGAAGTTATTATCCATGCCGCATTAACTATTCCCGACTTTTGCGTCAACAAACTGGAAAATTCCCCAATATCGTGTTGATGGGAATAGCTGAAAATCAATGATCGTCTAATTTTGTCGTTCTCACGGATTTCTAACTCCGCATTCGCTTTTGGCTAAAAATTTCGGCGTGTTTGGCGTCATTTCGGTGGATGTGACTTCTTGATATATTGCATAAGCGAAAGCCGATACGAAAACAACCAATACAAACTAATTTCCGCAGTAAATCCCATGCAGGATTAAATGAATCTCCTACCATTGATTTTTAGAATTTCCCAATTTGTTGAAGCTTCTTCTCAAATAAATATAGTTTCAAGTTCGAACGGAAATCAGAAGTAAAATAAATTATACATAACAAAATATAACGGCAAAAAAATGGAAAATATTGTGGACGTGAAGTCAGATAGTAAAGTCTTAGAGAAAATAACAGTTGGGGCCTAAACCGTGCAGTTCTGACCGATTAATAGCAATTTTCTACGCCATGCTTGAGGAGAAAGTAGACTTCGATAGCAATTTGTTGCTGCAAATTGCCAGCGTAGTAGAATTGCGATGTTTCTTTGTCTAAAATTGTTAAGATCCTATTAAGCTTTTGAACGGTCGCATATCATTTTTGTGTTTTCTGACCGTTCCAATTTATTTTTCATGGACATCCTAAATCTTTACCAATAACTTGCATATAATAAAGTCAAACTTTTTTTGGTTATATTATTATTATATTTTTAAGTAAAGTATGGTATTTGAAGAAAATAAACGGCTATTGCGCTATTTTGAATACCCTGTATATTGAAATATTGAAATAGTGTTAACAGAAGTATGTAGTTTTTGAAATAAATTTAAGGTTAGGCTTTTACACAGCCGCTTATGATTTTTAAATATTCTAACCTTGACATCCTAAATCTTTTCTTTACAACGTACTTTTCTTGAAGTAACAATTGTTTTTGTTGTGTTAAAATTACTTAAAGGAAAATTTGCCCATGATAACCGCATTAATTATCCGCTTTTCAATTATAACAAAAACTTCATAATGCAGGGATGAAGTAGCTAATTTATTATGTGTACCAAACAGGAATGTTATAAAATCCCAATTAGGACGAAAGCGGGTCGTTTATTTAATAAAAGAGCTCACTTCTTGTTTTTTCCCGGACCACTACATTGGTATATAAAAGTTTTTACAAATAGGTAATTAATTTAACTTACATGTTTATATAATCCCATGAAACAAACGTTGCATCGAAATAGAATAGAAAATATAAAGGAGATCGAAAATTTGAGCAATATTAGTTTGATCATTAATTTCAAGAAATTTATAATAAAATCAGTCTGATTGTTGCGCCTGTGAAGGCATATATAACTACCTTTTTACACTCCATCAAGAAAATAATGATAAAATAATCACCCTCTTGCATCTTTCATTCCTTAAAATGCATTTTCTGCTTCCTACAATGCAGAAATCGGTATATATGTTAGATTTTTCACCAACTTCAAGACAATTATTATAACAAAATCAGGCTGACGTATCTTTCATCCGTTAAAATGCACTTTTTGCCTCCTACGAAGGCATATTATTCAATTGCCCTTCTACATTCCATCAACAAAATAATGATAATAAAACACCCTCTTGTATCTTTCATCCCTTAAACTGCATTTTCTGCTTCCTGAAAGGAGAAATTGGTATAAATGTTACTTTTCTCACTAAGTTCAAAGACAATTATTCTAACAAAATGAGGTTGATGTATCTTTCATCCCTTAAAATGCATTTATTGCCTCCTATGAGGGCATATACCTATACATATAACTGCCCTTTTACACTCCATCAACAAAATAATGATAATAAAATCACCCTCTTGTATCTTTCATCCCTTAAAATGCATTTTCTGCTTCCTGAAAGAAGAAATCGGTATAAATGTTACTCTTCGACAAATTACAAGACAATTATTATAATAGAATCAGCTTGATGTGTCTTTCGTCTCTTAAACTGCACTTGTTGTTTGCTATGAAGAATAACTGCCCTGCCCTTTTCCACTTCCTTCAAGAAACTAATAATAATTAAATCATCCTCTTGTGCCTTTCATGCCTGAGAGTGCATTTGTAATACCTATAAAAGGACAACTTTTATAAATTACATACATTCTATTTGGGAAGATTATTTTAAATTCCCCCTTATGTGTATGTCAACCCTTAAAATACACCGTCCAACCCCTAGACAGTAGAAATGTATTCAATGGGTTTTTTTTTTTTGTAGCTTACGTAGGAAAAGGAAAAGGAAAATTATGTTTAAACCATTCGCGTGCTTAAATGTAGCGGATGCACCGATAACGAGGAGACTAATTTGAGAAATGCAATAATATAAAGGTATACAGGGTTATTCATGAAAGCAAATCGATTTTGTCTACAACAAATTATTTGCTTCTCAAGTCCTTTCTTAGTCACCATTCAGATTATTAATTATATTTTAAAGATTTAACAAATAAAACGTACAGAGTGACCTACACGTTCACCTAAGATACTTAAACATAAAAAACTGCACGAAATTATTTGAGCATTTCATACTGGGAACATCTATAAGATTTAGTTGAGTTTAAATGGGTAGTTTTTAATTCAGTCGCTCGTGACCCTAGACAGTTGCTTGTAATCTTAAGCATTTTAGAGTAGGTAAAATAGCCTGCATAAAAAAGCGTTGAACTTTATGATGTATTTGAAAACTGTTCTACTCGTACTAACTAATTTCTCCGTGGAACCTCAGGACTTTCATAATTTAAAAAATGATTGGATTAAAGATATGTTGCTCAACTCCCTTCTCATTAAAATTTTACAAGACGGTTATTAGGAATATCAAAAATCCCTCGAGGGATTTATGATGTAGAAAACTAGGAGAGTAAAAGTTTATGTCGGTCTGTTGGACGGATCGTATAATGACAATAAGTCTTAAAGTAGCGAAGAGAAATAGCAAAGAGAGGGAAACAACAACTATAGAATTTTAAAGTTTGTTGTGTAATTTGCTAATTAAAAATCGAAGTGTTTGTCGCAATTTTGTAACACCCACTTTTATAGGCAACAGCAACGGATTGAATCCATTAATTTTGTCATTGTGGAAGCCGTTGAAGTTTCAGCAAGTTTACCCTTAATTATCCAAGGCAGTCCTTCCTTATACCTTCTAAATAACGTGCAGTGAAAAGGCGTATAACACTTGAGCTGATACCGTTTTTAGAATCCTTTTCTTAATTAGTAGGTAATTAGTAGGAAGTAGGGCAACAGTAGCGCTACCATCGCTTGAAAGTTTTAGTAACTCTTTTAAAAGAGACAGTTATACAAATGTTAAATAGAGAAGAATTCATTTTAGGAATTTGTATGAAGTCCTGAAGAATAGCAAGTAATTACTTAAGGAAAAGGTAGATGCGAATAATAGAACGAACATTAGAACGCACATTTTATGAAGACCAACTTTTTCTCCTTATTATTTTTAAATTTATGGAGAACCAGCAATTTCCACCGTCTTAGCATACTGTTATTTTCTTGAAGAATAGGGTGGCTGTTTGCTATATCGTTGGAGGAACCATTGCGACTTTTATAATTTTTAAAAGTAAAAGTTTTGTGTGTAGAAAATTCAACATTGGGGTTTGCTCATTTATACGGATTATTCTTTGGCACGTGCAGGATATAGTCTGACCCGAACATATAATGTAACAACCTCGACGTATACAGGGTTAAAAAAGGCGCGGAAGCAATTAATATGATATAAAATTCCATCCAGTAAATGGATTATATTCATTAGGGAAATGAAAATTAACGGACGCTTCATATATCATTGGATTTTTTTTATTGCCTTTGTTCTATGAAAAATAGCAAATAAGTCCTGAACAAATATGTGCTAATAACTCAACAATTTTTGTAGGATTTTTGTCATAGCAAACTTTACCTTAAACATTCCTGATAATAAAATATTTAATTATGTTTTTTTTTTTTTTTGGCGTCACTGCCTCTGAGCGCCTTAATTAATGCCAACAGACATGAAAGAGCGATATGCAGGTTGGCACGAGATAAAATTTAGTGCCCAACTTTACACAAATTGATGAAAACACCGCCGGAAGGCTCGTTTCCGAGGTTAATGTTTTTAATTTAAAAGGCTTCTGACACGAAAACTCTTTTTAATAAAGTGACGACGACATTGAGTAGAATGAAGCGCCCAGGAGAAAATTGAGTTGGGTTTGTTTTCAGGCCGAGTGATGCGATCCACCTGCATGATCAAAAACTATTGTGTACTTTAATGATACCCCCAGGGCTGTTTACATAAAATTTCCATTGCCTCTTAAAACACATACAAAGCAAATATTCCTTCAGGGCAACAAGTTTCTCGGGAATAGAGTTTGCTTTGGTTTGTATTTCATGGAAAATAAATACGTTTGTGTATTAGTTATGCTACTCCTATATGTACCTATGTATATTTATATAAGTATGTAATATAATAATTCCTTTATGCTGTTAAGGAGTACCTATGGGTCGGGGTGGAGGAATAACTTGTAGTTCTTTACAAAACTCAAAATGAGTGCAAATATTAGTTTAAATAAAGTGACAAAATACAGTTTCATGTGTGTACTGTTGAGAAGTGCCGAAGATAGTAGTGAATCGTTCAAGATGTGTTAATAACAAACAAACATATAATTATCACTGTGACATCGTTCAGGTGATCAGGTTCATGTGATAGAAAATTTTAATCTCTTTTTTGTAGTTAATTGAAATTTTTTTCTCGGCCGACGAGCAGTCTTCAAACTGGTTGCGTACCGCTGAAGTTGACAGTGAACCCTTAAACTGTGTAAATAACAGACAAAACATTTAATTGTCGCTGGGACATCGTTCAGGTGATCAGGTTCACGTGATTGAAGATTTCAATCTCTTTTTGTGTAATCAGTTGAAATTTTTTTTTCTGACTTACGAGCAATCTTCAAACTGTTTCCCAATCGCTGATGTTGGTAGTGAACCCTTACACTGTGTAAATAACAAACCAAAAATGTAATTATCACTGTGACATCGTTCAGATGATCAGGTTCATGTGATCTAAAATTGTAATCTCTTTTTTTTAATTAGGTGAAATTTTTCTCCTGGCCGACGAGCAGTCTTCAAACTGGTTCCGAACCGCTGAAGTTGACAGTGAACCCTTAAACTGCTGTGTAAATAACAGACGAAACATTTATCACTGTGACATCGTTCAGGTGATCAGGTTCTTGTGATTGAAATTTTTAATCTCTTTTTGTGTAATCAGTTGAAATTTTTGACCTGACGTAACCAGCAGTCTTCACACTGTTTTCCACCTGCCAAAGTTAGTAGTAAACCCTTAAACTGAATAAACGAAAAATTTAATTATCTATGTGACATCGTTCAGGTGATCAGGTTAATGTGATTGAAAATTTTAATCTCTTTGTGTATTCAGTTGACTTTTTTCCTGACCCGAGCAGTCTTCAAACTGTTTCCGAACTGCTGAAGTTAGTAGTGAACCCTTGAACTGTGTAAATAACAAACGAAAAATTTAATTATCGCTGTGGCATCGTTCAGGTGATCAGGTTCTTGTGATTGAGAATTTTAATCTCTTTTTGTGTAATCAGTTGAAATTTTTGACCTGACTTACGAGTAATCTTCAAACTGTTGCTCAGTCGTCCAAATTAGTAGTGAACCTTTCAACTGTGTTAATAACAAACAAATAATGCAATTACCACGGTGACATTGTTCAGGTGATCAGGTCCATATGATTGAAGATCTCAGTTTGTTTTGTGTAAACTATGGATATTTTTTTCTGACGTCCTGAAATTGTTTCCGAGCCTCTGGTAATACTAAACCCCCCAACTGTGTTCATAACAAATAAAAAAATTACCGTTGTGACATTGTTCAGGTACTCAGGTTCATGTGATTGAAAATTTTAAATACCTTCGTGTAATCTGTGGAAATTATTTTCTGGTGTACGAGCGGTATTCAGAACTGTTTCGAAATCGTTGAAATTAGTACTAAACCCTTCATTGCATCAGTAACAAACAACAAATATGGGTAATTACCATTTTGACATTGTTCAGTTAATCAGGTTCATGTGATTGAAAATGTTAATATGTTTTGTGTAATCTGTGTAAATTGTTTTCTGACGTATAAGGGGTGATGTAACTGTTTCCAAACCATCGATGGTAATACGAAACCTTTCAACTGTGGTATTATAACATACAAATAATGTAATTACCGCTGTGACGTTGAAGTGATCATGTTCATGTGATTGAAAATTTTGTGCGGACGTATGAGCAGTGCTAAAACTGTTTCCGAAGCACTAAGAAAATTGATACGTAATGTAATTTAGAATAGGTTTTAAGCCGTGTAGACAAAATGAGAGGGATTTTGAAAATCACATACTATAATTAGCTAGCTTACGGTGGCCTAAGCCCATCAGTTGCATTCTTATTAATATACCAGATATACTCTTTCAGTCTTACTTATAGAAAATTTACAAGCGTAAGTTTTTCTGTTTAGCACTTATAAAATTTCCGTAGTTGCATAATGCCTGTAACCACCTAACCACTATGGAAAAAGTATCTTGTCTAAAAGTTTTACCCAGCCTGATTTAATTAAATGCATGTGCTTCCATTCCTTATATTTACAAAGTTTACATATATGTGTGTAATTTTTCTATAAGTACTATTTTTTGTGTATAACGTATTACAATCAAACTCCTGTAATTTTTAGATAGAAAAGTTTTAAAGTGTCACTGTAATTGCAATTTCGTTGCAGATTGTTTAAGTAAGCAATGATTGCAAAATTAGAATTAACAATGAAGTACATTGGAAATTATGAGACATACAGCAATCGAACAAATTGGTTCTTTAATGAACACTTACAACACACCTATTAATGGACAATACGTTTTCATACTACATAAATCAATTAATGACAAAAGAAACATGTTTGTTAACAATGATAATAAAAGTAGAATTGTAAATATGCCAAATGATGTTACTTGTTAAGTGATTGGTAGCATTCATCTAAATGGAATTTTCCAACCATAGTCATTAATAATTGCTCTTGTAATCTGTTTTATACACTTACCCATGGTTTTTATGCGGTTTTTTAATATTGTCGGCAGATGCAAATAAATAATAAGGCTTACAAGAAAAATAATTATGAATATGTATTTGTTGTTTTTTTTTTATCTATGTCTGGTCATTTATTCAGTTCGATTATACATATTTTCTATTGTATTCCTTACACACCCGTTCTTCTGAATATGTTAATGAAATTTAACAATTATTATACTAATTGTTTTTAGTGTTAATTCTTACTGTGTCGATTCATTTAACTTTTATACAGAAGTTCTTGATCTTACGTACTTCAGTGGAATTAAAATGCTGTTACATAAAATGCTTTTGAAATAGAAAACTAGAAAATAAATAGTAAATCTAGAATTTGTTTGCTATTTGCATCGACTTTTAAAAGGCTAATAAATAGCAAATATCTTAGGTTTTACTGATGCATAGCTTTTATGCTGAAAGTAAATTGAATTCAAACGTTTGATATTCTCCTCAGAAGTTACCACAATTTCCTTCCTGTCCGCTTTACGTAATCTTTTCGTAACAATATTTAAATTGAATAAGTGTATTAGATTGCTGTACTGAAAGAGGTTTTTCATTTAATTTCAATTTAAAGTAGTTCGGCATTGCCGTGTTTTATTGCGAGCGGTTCCATATTTATTCTGCTTGCTCTTATCATTCTTATCTTCAAGGTGACTTACATGTTTACTTAAATTGTGACTTACATAGGTGCGATGTAGGAATTCCAGAGAAATTAAATCAGATGCAACAATTTTAGCTAGTAATTGTTGAGTAGGTTTACTCTCTCATCATGAATAAATATTCGGATAAAATTTTGCGGCGGAATAGAATAATGAAAACGTACAATTCCATGGAAATCTTCTTGGATCAGTAAAATAATGTTACTTTATACCGAGTTTTCCGTTGTTTTTCCATTCTATTACGTTTCGGTAAAAAAATATATTAGAGCTTGGTAGCACGTACCCATTTTAATTTACAAAATAAATACCTACAGAGGATTTTTCCGAATTGTTCGGCGTATTTGATATGGAACGAGTACTGTCGGTAATTGTGTGATGCTTTCAAAATTAATGGACGGGAGACTTTGGGAATACCATTCTAATTTGCCCGTTTTTTGTATTCATTCAGTCTCGGTATTCTATCAATCAATCTTTACCATCGACACGCTTATATCATTGTTTTTCAACCCAGGTTTTTCAAATAAACTCTTAGAGTGTGCAGTTCAAGCAGCCTGCATTGTATGAAAATCTAAATATCTCCATAATTTTTATTTTATTTTCTCGGTTAACGGGCCCGATTATAAAACGCCTTTTCAGTTTACTTTGTAGACCAATCGTGGCTTTTTAATTTGGCACATTGGTTACACCGAGGGTGAACGTTTCTCACCGTTAGTGGTAATGGATAGCAATTAAAAGAAAAATAGGGTTTTGTTGAAAATTTCAGCTCGTTTTGCGGAGAATTATGTCTGGTGTGGTTAGAATAGCTTTCAGTAGAAGAAATCTCACTTATTTGTACGATTTAATTTGACTTTTCTTAAAATTCTTTTTTATCGATGGAATGTTGTATTAAATTGAATAAATCTGTAGTTGAAAATATCTACGGTATAAACTAAGACATCTAGAATTCAAACCTTGCTTCGAGTTTGATTTGAAAGCTATCCTTGAATTTAACGTACGTTTAACCTTGAACTTAACCCTTGACCTTGAGTTTAAATTCAAGGTATTCGCATTGTCAATGCAAACATCGGAAACCGAATCAGAATTTTTTATTTGAAGTTTAATCGCTTTGGTGTATCATTGGAAATTTTCTTATACAACCTACAACCGGAAGCAACAGAATTTTTTTCAGTCCATAGAGATTTTGTATGTTTTGGAAGTTTCACAAAATGGCTTAAGAAACTTCGGTGATTTTATTGGAAAAATAAGAACAGAATCACGTAGTCTGTTGCAAAACTAACCCTGATTCCATTTTTCTACCCTAACGTAACATTGATTTGACATCGCGGAACTCTGATTGAACGTGACGAAGTGGAGTGAAACTGGCAGTCGATTATTAACACGCCCAGGTTCATTTTTAATTGTCAGCCATTGTGTAGCAGGTGAAAAGTGTTAAAATTGATAGTTAGCATTTGTCAACGCTTAAAACCAATTTCCTTTAGTAGCGTCAATTGGGAAAATTTTACAGCGTCAATCTCAAACAGTATTTAATCAATCGGGAGAAAGCTTTTTCAGTGGGCGGTACGGATGTGTCAAATGTGATAACATTTTCAATATTTCTCACAACTTTGAGAAAGTATTGCGTGTTAGATATTTCCACTAATTTTGAACTAATGTATTGATTCTAGCTAAGAATAGGTAGGTTTGGTTCACGTTTGAACGCGCTTGTTTCCGCTGCATTAATTTCCAATAAATCTAGAAACTAGTGTTAAAGCACAAATTGCACGCCTGAATTATGACATAAAAAGCTATAGATATGCTCACGTTGAAGAGAAGTTCAACGGTTTTAATTTTCGGTAAAACCCAACTTTCATTTTATAAAATGAATCTGAGGGAATATTAAAGTAGAGTTTAATTAGTACCTTCCGAGCGAATGGCAATTTAGTGTTTTCGGTGTAAGTGTTAGTGTGAATTTTTAAGTATACGGTATTCGAGTACAAACTGTAAATTCTCAATTAATTGATTTGCAATAAATGGATAATTTGTAATTTTAAACTGTGGAGATCATTTCGTTTTAATAAAATTATAAAAACGGTTTTGTTGTTTCACGTGTTTATTTTAAACTCAAATTTGTCTATTTTTATTCGCAATATTAATTTACTTAGTCAGTTTTCAGCCTTTCGGGATTAGCATAAACTCGATAAAGGAAACACTATTTCTAATAAATAGTGTACTGTGTCTTTGATTGTTTCCATTTCGCTTGATTATGATTAAAATATAAAAAAGCTACTGCAGGATTACATGAACTACCCCAAAGTGTACGCAGATTACATCGAAACTGCTTCAAAACTACATGCACTACCCCAGGACTATTACAGTAGGACCTCATCACAGTTATCCAAACTACTAAACTTGCACACACACTAACATAACACTACGTTAAGGCTACTCGACTACTCCTTAAAACTACCGAAAGTGGTAGTAAATATCTCGAAGCTATTCCAGGATTGCTGGTATTTTCTTGGAACTACGTACATTATGTCGCAATTACCTGAACTTGGCCAGATTAGTTATCACGTCCATGAAATTCCCTTAATTACACAAATTTTCCCGGCACTACTACTTAAAAACTACCTTGGAACTAATTACATTATTCCGGGACAACCAGGAAACTAACAAGCTTAGTTACAACTAGCGTGAAACTTCCCAGGATTACGTAACAACGCACAACTATCCCGTTTACGATGAAATTACTTGAAGACTACTCGGACTATACTGGACTACCACCAAACTGACCAGATTATGTAACAACTATTTTGAAACTATCTATATTTATTCAGACTACCCCTTAAGTACCCAGACCACTTTCAAACTATCTTAGAATTGGGAATACTCTGGTATAACATCAACATTGTGAAGATTGGTTACAAATACCTTGAAACTACCTAAAGTTATTACGACTGTGCAGGATAATTCAGATGACGTAGTAACTACCCCGAAATTATCTTGAAACCAACCAGATTCGTTACAACTACCTCGAAGTTAACTAATTACCTCGTGACTATTCCGCAATTACCTTGAAACTGACCCGATTAGTTACAACCACCTCGAAGCTGACTATTCGGATTACCTCAGGATTACCTGTAAAATGTCTAAATTAGTTACAACAATCTCAAAACTACCTAGGATTACCCAGACTCAGACTACTTCTAAACTACCGTGGTACTATTCTGATATAGCTTCAGAATTGCCAAGATTTGTTACAAGTACTTTGAAACTACCCAAAGTGACCACGACTATGCGGGACTATTCGAATTACGCGATAATTACCTCTGATTATTCTGAGATTACCTTGAAACTGACCTGATTAGTTACAACTCTCTCAAAATTATCTACCTTGGGATTACTCGGGTCACCCCGGAATTACTTTAAAGCTGCCTAGATTAGTCAGAACTATCGTGAAACCAGGAGGGGGACTTTCTAGAGCTAAACCAAATTAAAGCTACTTTGGTACTACACAAACCATCCCAGATGTATCTCACACTATGCGGATTCCGCAGGACTATTTAAATAACACTTGCTATTTGTTAGACTACCTCTGGATATGGAAACTATATGACCGACAGATTAGTCACAATTGCTTTGAAACTACCCAGAATTACCGATTACTCCGCGACTACAACGAAATTGCCCCGATTAGTTAAAACATTTTCAAACTACCCAGGCGATAATTTAGGTTATATGAAAACTGCCTTGGGGCAACTCCAACTACCCCGGGTTTAACTTCGAAACTGACCAGATTAGTTACAACTTCTTTAAAATTACCCTCGATGACGCATGTTATGCAGAACTATTTAAAGTATGTTGCAACTACCTTGATACTAGTTGGAATAACTTCGAACTACCTTGCTACAACCGAATAATTGTCCAGATTAATTACAACTATATTGAAACTACGCAGGCGATTACATCAAAACTGTCTTGGTACTATTCGAAGTACCCCGCGCTTACACTGAAACTGCCCAAATTAGTTACTACTGTCTTGAAACTACCCACAATAGCATTTTTGTGAACTTATTAGTGATCTGACAACACCCTTTTTAAATACGGAACTTTTAAAATAATTTTGAACAGTTTTTAATTTTTTTTTAACAGTCTTTGTAGTTGTTTTGTAAGAGCATTGATCTAAATTCAGTGCAGAATTTTAGGAATCTATTCGACGTTTCTGTGGGTCTGCCTTCGTTGAAGCATTTTATAATTACGTATTATGTGTTATTACTTTATTTGCGCCCTTTCCAGTCTGTCAAAGTAAAGCCTTAGTTCGCGTTTTGTAATATGCTAGCACAACATGCATTATCTAGAGCTTTACAGGAAGCACAGCTGCCGAAAATCATAAATGATGCAAGATGGAAAAAGTAAACAGTCCCAGAATGTATCTTGCAAACGAGTTCGTATGGAACAGCTCAGAGAGCTTTCATTTTAACTAGGGTGTAAATGATCTTAGGTATATTCAGTGCGCCCCTTGTTGACTCCGTAGCATCTAAATTAGAGTCACGTACATTTAAATTCGGCATCGTCAAAGAGATTACTTTTAGATTTCAGTAAAAATGGTGATAATATCGCAAACCAATTAAACGAACATGACACAGAAATAAAGATGGATCTTCTTGCTGGTTAGATTGATTGTATCGAATAGATATTAATAAAAATCCACAAGGGCCGGATTACACAACGAAAATCGTTGAAGTGCTTTTTTATATGTTGCTAGTTAAAAGGGAATATGGATGAAGGAAGTTTCAGTTTGAAATTGCCTAGGGATTTCTAGAAATGCGTAGTGCAGAACTAACGTACGGAATTTCAAATTTGTTCGCTGTCTATCCGTGTTTGAAGCAGTTGTTTATGTATTGCTAGAGTAATGATTTTTGTAAAAACTGTATGACAAAGTTGACGTCTTTTGCTCATCAATTATCTGTAATAAAATACCCCAGTATTAAATTCCTATGAAAAACATTTTGTTTGAATAATATCTTCGTCACATTTCACTTTTGATCGAACCGAGCTCAATTTTAGAGGATTCCCCGGTGAGGAGTACTATGTTTGTTACATCGCGTCGCATATAGTGAATAAATCAAAATGTACTTGCACGCAAACAATCCCAAAATTTTATAATAGTTCGCAAACACATACAATGTCTGCAATTTCTCAACAGTTCCCGAAGAATTCGAGTGTTGCGATTCATAATTTAGGTTTAGTCGAAACAGAAATGGATGTAAAGAAACAGAGGCGATCATGGGCTAGAGGTCAGCGCGTTAGACTTCTACAGTCAAGGTCTGGAGTTCAATTCCCAGTATCGAAACATAGAATTTCATAATCATTTGGAATTGCGAAACTGTTAATCATAAAACCTGCATGGAGCGACAAATTACTCAAAATATATTATTTTTGTCTAGTACTCTAGTTTAAGAAGATCCCGGACTGTAGACAAACTGCAGTTTCACTGTAATAATAATTTTTAAGTTTTTAATCTATAATTTGTTTTCTCTGTTTTGCTTCATTTACTATATTTAACTGCTGTTGCATACTTGACTACTTTTTTATTGATATTCTTGCCGAATTAAATTTTTTTTAACGTTTTTTTATTTAGAAGTTCGCCCCAGCCTCTTAAAACTCGTACTTCGTTCAGGCAAATTCGGTTAATACCAACTCAATGGACATTTCATCCCTTAAAAAGTATTTTCCACCCCCTGAAAAACAGTTTCAATAAGATGTAAAAATCAGTGTGAACGTAATTTTTCGTACCCTATTTAAGAAAAATTAGGTTGAAATTACAATTTTGGGTGAAAGGTTTTTCTCCAAACTTTACAAATATATTATTATAACATGCCCTATATAAATTTACTTGTTTTTAATTGAGTTATTAATACGTTTTAGTAGTAAATATTTATTATAAGTTTCAATTACATCTAAAAAGAAAAACAGTTTGGTTTTTACAGTACAGTTTTGCAACACTAGTTTATCTTAATTCCACCAGATTTTCTTAGTTTTTTTATAGTTTTATTATTATTAATAGCCTTATTGTATTTCCCATTGTCTATTTCTTGGTTTAATGAGCTTTTCTGTTGAATTGCTTGCTCAATTGGAATTTTTGGCAACTAAACTATCGATTTTTAATTTTCTGGAAATGTGAAATGTGTTGAATATTTTATAGGGGTGTGCTTTTTTGGGAGTTTGTATCGTCGTTTATTTAAGATTTTGATCTCTCAAAAATTGTTTTAAAATTTCCCATCAAACTCTGCCCCTAAATGGGTACTATTCAGGTTTTTCAATAATCAAACCTAAGATCTATCACTTCTAAAAGATATTTTCCTCAATAGTTTCCTACAGTTTACGTTCACGGTTCATCGGAATATCAGTTCGAAAGGGCCACCCTAGAGATAAACACCTTTGAAAAATGTTCTTGCTAAGTTCGCGAATGGGTTTGGACAATAAAACCGTTTGTTACAACTTGCAAGTATTTATAGTTCACATCAATCTAGAACCCAGGAGAAAACAAAACGTCTTTTTTCTAGGACAATAAAAGAACTACGTCAGAGAACAAACAGATGTATCCCATTGTCGTTTTATAGGTCGTCGATTGTCTATATTTACGCCCTGCTAATCTGCAAAAGGATCAGCTACAATCTCTATTTCCCCTATTCAAATTCTGCAAACTTAACTAGTAACGTTAAAGTTGTCAATTGTCGACAAATGATATTAATTTGTGTAATACTTATTTGAAGGCCACGCAGTGGTTTGTATATGCAGTGCCACATGTTTAACACACGTGTAGCATCAAAGTTAATAAACTGTTAAATATAAGTTATGTAAAGTTTTGAAGATGCAAGTTATAAATCATCGTATGAGACCTCGATCGGAAATTAATTGTTCACCCTTGAACTTGAAATTGCTTTGCAAAAAATGAATATGAAAAGCTAATTTCCGTTTTTCTCTTGAAATCAAAACCGTTAAGATTATTTAGTTACTGAAAATTGTCCTGTCTGATACCATAACGCGTAAACCTTGGAATGGGCATGAAACATCATCCAACTTTTTAATGAGTTCGGTTAACGTCATCAGGGCGGTTGCAGTACTCTAATGTTATTAGTTGCTAAAAGTACAGCGTTGGCGACTACTTTCCAAGAACGCAACGAATAAGCGGGGTGTTATCCTAATGTCGACGCTGAAAATCTGAAAGGGTATAATTAGGGAGAGATAGCATTTCTGGCGAATTTAACACCACCATGGCAACCCTCACTCTTTACAACATTGATCTTTAGGAGGAAATCCGAGGGCTGACACGTACGTGCAAAGGATTTTGAAATTCCTAGCGAGTGGGCCTCTTCAATCCGAATCAATTTTTATCACGAAAAATGAGACACATTCAATGATGGCTGCTGGTGATCGGGTAACCAATTAAAAAAGGAATGGTTTAACTTTGAAATCACGCGGGGTTTTGTTTAGGATCGACTGTTGTGGTTTTCGCGGTGAGCTGTGGAAATCCGAGCCCGAAGTCGATTAACGAGTGTTTCTTTTTCGGAATGAAAGGAATTTAGTAAGGATAAACGATAGAGATAAACATCCGCAACTTTCCTTTGTACCTCACCAGCAGGATTTGCTAAAAAGAATCGACTTCGCCTTGTCGAATAAATAAGAGTTAGGATTTCCACACACGAAAACAGATTCATTTTCTGCGCCTGCTGCTTGACCTAAAAGAGTAAATATATTTGTTTAATATCAAATCGAAATTTCAAGGCTGTCTGCGCCATTTAATGGTTCAGAACGTCCGTATGTGATCCGATGAGTTGATTGCGGTGAGATGGAAAAATAATATGACCGTAAAAAAGGTAATTTCAGGGTGATATGGACATTTGAAAGATAAAACGGTTCATATAAGACTCCGTCGCCTGCTCTTTAGAATTCGTATAAAACTTTTATGCCAATATTAAGGAGGTGATGCTTGAACCTACGGAAGCGTAGACACTTGCTTTCAACAACTCCATATGCTACATTTGGAACTTGAAAACCCCATGATAATATTAGAAATGCCAGAAAAATTATTTTAGATGTTTTTTAGTGTTATTTCATGTGTAGTTTAGTACAATGAATTATTTTTCATTGCTTACTGCTTTTCGAGAACGTATTTGTATTCTTTAAATGAAACAACCTGTATATTTTTTGGGTAGCGATTATTTATTAAATACTGTTTGTTGTTTGATTGAGCGAGATCAAGGACTCGGTTTTTCGAGCATCTCTTTGCACTTGTAGACTCTAACTACGAAATATTGTTTACTTTAAATTCAAATAATAGATTTACAATAGCTGGCTATAATTGAGCTGTAAATGTCTGAAAAATTGTAGAAAGATTTGTTTAAAGTATTATAAAGTAACGAAAGTATATTATGTTAACGTTTCATATAGTTACAGACTAAAGGTTTGCTGGTAGTGTGAGTTAATTCTCAAGTAACAAAAATGAAAAAGTGGTAGGTATATGGCACAGTTAAAACATAGATACACTGTCTCATAGTAATTATAATTTTGATATCAAGAAAGAAATTAAAAATGAATTACCCTTATCTAATCTATTATACAGGGTGTCCCAAAACTGCAGGGACATAGAGCTACCACGTATTCTAGAGGTCAAAAGAAGTCGATTGGACCCAACTTTGTCATATACCAAAATGTACCGCTTGCCCGTAAGAGGAGTTCAAAGTTTACTTAAAAAATCACATTTTTGTATGCCTGTTCAGAAACGTGTGAACCAATTTTAATGAAATTTGGTACCTGGGCACTTCAAAGGAAGCCACTACTTTCAGTAACGAAAGAAACCCAAAGAAAATTGGAGAAGGGTTAAAACCACCCCCACCCCCTGATAAATTTGTTCAGAATTTTTTTAAGGATGATGTTACGATTCTATGTTTTTTTTAAGGTGAAGACTTATTCATTAGCTTCATTTTTTGACTCTTGTAAAAACTCCGTAATTCGTATAGTTTCGAAGAAAAAAATGTTTACTCAAACACTGATAACCGATATTATTATTGCAGGTTTAATTGTATTACAAAATTTAGTTGACCGTGGACACAAAAATAAAACTCTTTTACAACAAATGTTCAATGTGACCTCCACCTTCATTGATGCAGAGGTCAACACGACGTAAATAATTGAAATGCACCCTTCTTAAAACATTGTCGTTTTCTC
Source organism: Limonius californicus (assembly GCA_014611495.1). Classification (NCBI taxonomy): domain Eukaryota; kingdom Metazoa; phylum Arthropoda; class Insecta; order Coleoptera; family Elateridae; genus Limonius; species Limonius californicus. The sequence goes on from JABXWE010029517.1 coordinate 29,817, forward strand.
GTAGTGCGTTTACACCATTTTGAATTCTGTCCTACAGTTGTTCAGCGTTATTAATTTGTACCTCGTATACTTTTGTTTTTAACACAAGGATTTAAATCTGGAGACCGCGGTGGCCATTGAATGGGTGCTTCTTGTCCCCTACCAATCCATCTACCAGCAAATTGTTCATTTAGATATTCTCTTACGGTACGTGCAAAATGAGGTGGTGCACCGTCGTGCATGAAAAACATGTTTTGACGCAAATTAAGGGGCAAGTCTTCTAATAACTCTGGCAAAGTTTCTTGGAGAAAAAGAAGGTAACTAGCGCCATCCAGACGATCAGGCAATCGGAACGGTCTAACCAAAAAATTGTCGATAATTCCGACCCAGACATTAATTTTAAATTCTCGTTGATAATGTCTAGCTTTAACAGCATGTGGATTTTCATCTGCATAAATATGTTGATTGTGTAGGTTCGTCATGCATGCCAAGACGCGTAAAACAAGACTCATCAGTAAACAAGATATTAGTGTGGAATCCATGGTTGACTACTCTGCGCTCCCGAATAATTTCTGCAAAATTTAAACGTGATTCGTGGTCAAGTGGCAATAATTCTTGAACTGGCTGGATGTGAAAAGGACGAATTAATTGATCGGCAAGGATCCGACTTACAGTGCTTTTTGGAATCCCAGTTTCACGTTGCAATATTCTGGTACTGATCTCAGGATTGTTATCAATCCGTTGAGGAACTGCTCCTTCCACAATGGGTATTCGGGCTTGTCGAGGTCTTCCAGTGTTAAATCTGGCTGGCCGCAAACTTCCTGTTTCTCGAAGACGACATTCGATACGAGCAAAAGTTTTGTGATTTGGAATTCTTCGATTTGGATATCTCTCTTGATACACGCGGACATCTCGCGGCAGTTACCTTGACAGTATCCAAGAACTAATAACATGTCGGTCTGCTCATTGAAAGGGAAATCCATATTTGATAGCGGCAAAAATATCAGCAGCAACAACAACAACAATTAAAGCAGCAACGATGGTTACAATAACAAAAAAGAATACAAAAGCAACAAACAGTGAACAATTATTGAAAAGTTTACTGTCAACAATCAACTGAGATGATTATGAATTTGTTTCCTATCAAAATTATCACCTTTGTTTTATTTTTGTGTCTACGGCCTACTAAATTTTGTAATACAATTAAACTAGTGCTGTCAAATCCGTTACATTTTAAAATCCGGATTTCGGATTTTAAATTATCCGGTATCCGAATAATCCGGAATCCGCCGGATTTTTAATATCCGGATAAAATCCGTCTGGCAAATCCGTTATCCGTTAAATTCACTATCTGGATTCATCTGGAAAATCCGGATTTATCCGAAGAATCCGCTATCCGGATTTTTTTTTAATCCGATATTCGGATTTAAGCAAAAATCCGTTTAATTTTTAAAAAGTAATAGCTCTAATCGACATGCAAAATTCAAATTCATACTATCATATAATCTGACTATCTGAGTATTCTAAAACTGCATTTTAAAGATTCGAATTTTAAAATACGAATTCGCGGAGTTAAGATGTTGCATTCCTTAAAAAGCCTGAAATAAAATATTCTTCGGATATTCTAAAATCCGGCATAAAATTTAAAAATCCGATATCTGCATAGAAACAATATTCGAAATCTGAATTCGTATAGATAATCCGAAATCCGGATCGACATAAGAAATCCTAATTCCAAATTGATTTTAAAAAAATCCGAAATCCGGATCTCTGTAAGATCTCCGAAATCCGGATCTCCTTGAGAAATCCGGATAAATCCGAATACCGGATTTTCAACTTTCACAAAATCCGGATCTTCGCATAAAACAAATCCGGATATCCGAAAATCCGAATCCGGTTGCCAGCTCTAAATTAAACCTGCAATAATAATATCGGTTATCAGTGTTTGAGTAAACATTTCTTTTCTTCGAAACTATACGAATTACGGAGTTTTTACAAGAGTCAAAAAATGAAGCTAATGAATAAGTCTTCACCTTAAAAAAAACATAGAATCGTATCATCATCCTTAAAAAAATTCTGAACAAATTTATCAGGGGGTGGGGGTGGTTTTAACCCTTCTCCAATTTTCTTTGGGTTTCTTTCGTTACTGAAAGTAGTGGTTTCCTTTGAAGTGCCCAGGTACCAAATTTCATTAAAATTATTAAAATTGGTTCACACGTTTCTGAACAGCATACAAAAATGTGATTTTTTAAGTAAACTTTGAACTCCTCTCACGGGCAAACGGTACATTTTGGTATATGACAAAGTTGGGTCCAATCGACTTCTTTTGACCTCTAGAATACGTGGTAGCTCTATGTCCCAGGAGTTTTGGGACACCCTGTATAAATTATCTTGTCCAATATAAGTACAAATCTTTACTTACGGTACTTTCTCATGCATTAGATAAGATTTAATATACTCCTTTACTAAACAATGTACAGGGTGTTCTATACAAAATAAAACAAACACTAATCCTGGAACAATAATTAATTGTACGAAATAATAGATCAGAAAAACTAAAAATACTTTTTCAGATGCTATTTTCCCCGTTTTTAAATTTTATAGCAAACAGATTTAGTTAACTAAAGTCAGCCACCCTGTATAGCAGTAACTATTTAGCTCCCGGGCTTCACTTATATTTTCCAATGCCTGCGTTAGGTTAGCGTCTTTTTTGGCCATGGAATAAAAAACAGTATTTTGCAAATACAGAGATACCTACCGCTGTTATTAGTTATAATAAAAACAACGTTTATCCAAAATTTGACTCGTTAGAGTATCCTGAGTATCCATGAACGATGTGTGAGGTTAATTGTTAATGTAGGTTTCTTAAAAATTTACCGATTTATACAGGTAGATTGTTAACACAAATAAAATATTGTTTAGAAAGAAGTCTCGTGTTTGTTTACTACGCATTTTTCGAAAATTTTATTGCTTAGAGATTTTTTTTTCTGGTGAAAATTGTTGAATTCGGAAATTTTGTAATTGCAACACAAATACGTGCAAAAGTTTAAACAATTGAAAAACAGTTTTTTTACCCGTGTCTGTGCATCCGTTATTAGTGGGAAGAAAAATGGCCTTAAAGTGGCAACTAACCTTATATAGGCATGCATAATAATTTTCATATTTTCAATTAATTCGGAGAGTTTGGATTTTCCGCATTCTACTATTCTTTCTGAATGCTCCCCAAAGTTCCATTAGATATTTTAAGACTAACCCAACGACATAAAGTCGATTGCTGTGTCTCGAGTAGGAAAACTAACAAGGAAAATATCGTCAACAATGCAGGTATAATCATGGTAGAAGTTTCAAAACTTCTCCAGCTAGCGCTAAAATTGTACAGAACTCAAAGAAGAACTTTTGATGGAGTTGTAAATTAATTGTTGAATCAACTACTTAGAGACACAGCAGGATAAAACTTCATTTCACTTTAAACTGGCGTATTTGCTTCCTAAGACTCAATTAATCCCTTTGTAAATATAAAGGGCAATTACGTACTATTACAAGAACTTGACTTTCAGGAAGTATTTTCTGGAGAGCATTTTGTGTTGTGTTGAAAATATGAAAATATGGAAGTGAAAAGCCTTTTATATATATATATATATATATATATATAAGGTTTTTTGCTTCCATACGGAGAGATTCTTACCAGTGTAGGGAAATTAATTCTTAAAATCCACTAGTGAAAAATCTGCTTGTCAGATACCCAAGTTTTATTAAATCTGTAAAGAAGAGACTTTAAAAAAGTTTTGATGGATGACACTTAATTAAAATTTCAAAAGGCGTTAAACAAGCCAAATTCTATCTTTTTGTCAAATAAACATAACCTTCTTTATAAGAAGAGTCTTTTCTTCTGAATTAAATTACGCTAGAAGTGCAATTACATTTCGTAGCCGTTCTTGCCGAAGTTGGCAACCGCTTTTCCTTTTATGAGTAGAATATAGATGGGTGGCACTTTAATAAAAGGAAAATGAAACGATCACGGAATCAGCTATTTCATGAAAAGCTCTTGTTTTTATGTAGCATCAGGGGATGCCAATTTTATTTCCAGCTGCAGGATCTCTTTTCATTCCTTTTTCGTTTGCTTTCGACAAATAAAATCTCGCTCAACAAGTTCACGTCCAAGCAACATTGTTTTGTGCCGCTTCGTTAATAAATTTTCGTTGTACTAATTTATTAATTGGTTGGGGCAACTTCGGTGGCAGCGCTAACGGACTAATTTTTGCAGTACCCTGCCACGACCGTTTGCACGTCAAATTAAAACTTCACAAAATTCCTCGCTAACCTAATATCGAGTGTGGGGCAAGCCCCCACTGTTTGTGTTTTTAACTAATTTATTCTTGTTTTTGTGTCGTGTATTTACGTTTGGACGATTGTAATTAAATTCTTTGATTGAATTTCCCTTTCGCTGCTTCGTTTTTATAAAGTAGGGAGAATGGCTGTAATTAATAAAGTAATTTGTCTGAACTTTCCTATCCTTGTTGAGAATGCTTTAATAATTAAAGTTATGTTACGTCATCCGCACTTAACATAAACGATGAACTCCCAAGCTTAGCAGGATATTAAATTTTATGAATTTTTAAACGAGGGTAACGGGTGTAATTTCAATTATTAGCTGCACTTCACATAGTTTTGCAAATGTGTAAGTTGCACGCTAGAAGAGAAAAGTATAGATGTCAAACACGATAGACAAAAATAGAAATTTTGAAGTTTCGAAGCGTGACTATGCGATAAGATGTAGATCAACAAAAATGAATACACTTGGGCAAAATGTAGACCCAAAAAAAATTATATTTTATATTATTATTATGTAATAATTTTCAATAAAACATAATTCTTTGAGGCTTTCGCGGTTTCTCGAACTGTCAATATTACAATTTACTTTCGGCTTAGACCGCGTCGTCATTTGGGAACTACGCCCAGCATTATCAGGTAAGGACCGACCTGTAGCTTGTCTGACTGTACAAGCATTTGCTCTAGAAGTTTGAGCCATATTTGTTCGTAGGCCCTGCCTGCCAAAACAGGGCCG
>JABXWE010029518.1:0-18691 GCA_014611495.1 Limonius californicus
ATATTATAGAACTATATATTTCTAAGACCTAGAACGATGGTCTGCAGTAAACGAAAATACTACTATATAAATTTTATAATCTATAAAAAACAAATTATATGTCAAATTCAGAAGGACTAAATAATACAAAAAGCGCCATAAATTTAATTAGAATCTATAATTTACATACATTTTTGAAGCTTGGCAATTAAAAAGGGATGTTTGTTTCTTTTAACACTTAAAACTACTTAATTAAGGTTTTGTGATGTTTATACTACCTGTTAATATTTGTGCCGCTCTCAATTTTTACAAATTGTATTATTTACTATTTTATTCCTTCTATTGTATAGATAATTACCATCTGCTATTGTTTGAAATGACAAACGATAACTAGCATTGAATTTATGCTCTTATCAACAAAATTAATTGCACAATTAATATTTGTTTTGCCAAACTCGTTAAATCTTTTATTCATATCATGAGAGATACATTATTTTCATGATATTTATTTGATTTATTGCTGCCTAGTTTTAGTTTCAAATATAGTGTTTGTTTTGTCGATTTCACGCCCACCTTATGTAAAATTCTATTACGCTGCTTTGAATACAAACCCACAACTTATTCTGTTTTACTGTATCAATGCTTCATCGAATGAAGACTAAATGAACACAGAATTTCTTCAAGAAGGTACTATCTAAATATCTAGTCTTCTTCTATAATCTTCAGGGCCAGCCCTAATAATGTCTCGCTCTTCGTAATTCTAAATTTACTTATTATTGACGATAATTATGTAGTAGATGTAAAATTCAAAAACGTTTTCGTAAAATTGGTTTGTGCATTTCAACAAGAGAAATTTGCATTTAGTAGTTTTCTCCGGAAAATGTGACACTTTGATGATTTAATACGAACTTTAATATCCCAGTATTAAAATATTACGTTTAGGTGAGGCAGTAATTGCATTTATGCAGTTCACAGAATACATTGTTTTAAAACTGAATATACATTTTAATACCTAGTATGTAATCTCTTGTGGTGGTGTGGTGGTAGCTCAGTTGGTAGAGCGCTCGCTTTCTGAGTAACACGTCGATTCTGGCTTAGGTTCGAAACCTAAGCATTACTATGTAGATTTATAAAAATCTTGTCTGCAACCCACCACACACAATTTCCCAATCCGGCTTGCAACCGTGGGATCTTAATGCTAAAAACCTTCTCTGGAATTTCTGTCGTTCGGATTCGACGTTAAACTGTAGGTCCCCCGTGTTTCTACCTTAGCGCTGAGGAGAAACACGTGGCAGAGAAGAGGCCGATACCCAGCAGTGGGACGGAAAGGCTATTGATGATGTAATCTCTTAATAGTGACCCTTGACTTTCTTGCATAGTAGCCCTACAGGGCGAAGTTCAGATAAATAAAATGGTTCTGTTCTTCTGTAGATTATATTTCGAAATATACTAACGATGTGATTTAGAGTTTTGTATAAGGACGAAGTTTGCAGAAGCCCGACGATACGTTAGTGCAATAAAATTTATATTACGTACTTTAACATAATGAATCTCTTATCGAAATTAAACTTTTTGAAAAGTGAATACTACAATTTACTTTTGGCTTAGACCGCGTCGTCATTTGGGAAGTACACCCAGCATTATCAGGTACGACCGACCTGCAGCTTGTCCGCCTTTACAAACATTTGCTGTGGCTCAAACTACGTCGGACAAACTGATCTTTCCATTGAGTTAAGATTGCGAGAGCACAAAGGTGATTGCAAACGTAAATGCATCAGAAAATCTGCGGTGGCTAAATATACTAGTTTAATTGGACATAATATGGACTTTGCCAATGCTCGGGTACTCGCCAGAGTGCCTCATTACTTTCCTCGTATCATACGTGAAGCAATTTAAATTGAAAAACATCCTAACAACATAAACAGCGAGGATGGCTTTAGACTCAGTAAAGCTTGGACCCCAGTAGTTTATCCTCTAAGGACCCTTAAGCATCATCGATCACACGATCACGCTCCACCGGATCCGCCTTTGCCCAACGGCGACAGCCAATCAGAACTCCGTCATTCTGCCCAACTGGCTCAAAGAGGTTTAACTACCTCCGCCTCCGTGATTTGAGTTCAGTGTTCTATTCACTCTAAAGATGGAAGCTGCAATGTCTTGCGAAACGTTAGTTTCTATGGGTTCACAAACAGCTAACAGGCATAACCCGATTAAGTATTATTTTCCTGGCAAACAAAATATATCAAGATCAAGTGCTCGTCCGCCCCAAGGTTTGATTAATATAAGCACACGGCCCTGTTTAGGCAGGCAGGGCCTACGAACAAATATGGCTCAAACTTCTAGAGCAAATGCTTGTAAAGGCAGACAAGCTACAGGTCGTTGCTTACCTGATAATGCTGGGTGTAGTTCCCAAATGACGACGCGGTCTAAGCCGAAAGTAAATTGTAATTTTGACAGCTCAAGAAACCGCGAAAGCCTCAAAGAATATAAGTGAATACTAGTAATAATTTGCTGAAATAATGTGGCTGCTTGCGAAAAACTACGATTGTGTTGTAAACCCTTGATTTCCGAGAGTTTTTGCAATATGTCATACTTTTTTCCATTATAAACAACAGCATTCAAAGTTGGACCATTTAGATGGGTGACCGAAATCTTGGCTCAGAAGCTCCTAGCCACGGTTCCTCCGAGAGCACCTAAACCGTCGGTCCCCTTGGGTTGGTGTACCACGGCACTAACTACCTCTAGCGAAGTTAAAGTGGCAGCAGGGCGCGGAACTGCATTCGAGTCTTTCCGCAATCATTTCCCATATGCAATTCATTTATTGTGTGAATATCTATATCGAAATTTAACTCCTTGAAAACATAAGATAAAGTTTTACTAATAATAATTTGCTGAAACAATGCGGCTAAATACGAAAGCTGCAATTGTGCTGTAACCACTTGATTTCCGTAAGTTTGTATGATGTATGGTAGTTTTTACACTATAAATCCAACTTTAAAGCCATTGATTTTCAGGTCATATATTTCTATGTATTGAAGATGTTCAAAGTCCGCATTAACAGCAATATTAGAATCAGATAAGTTGAGATTTTAATCTTATATTGCAGTTGAGTGACATCAGCGTAAAGATCGTAGATACAGTATTTTTAAATCTATTTGCCAAATATTTTTCGTATGAAATAAATTGCAGTATCATTATAGTAAATGTAGTGTAAATTTGCAACTAGCGTAGAATAGTAGAGTCAAAGACTGGAAAATTGTTCAGCATTACTACTAGATATAGCTCACTTTCACTAGTAGCTCTTATCCAGTGTTGGGTAGTAACTAAGTAACAGTAACTCGTTACTAGTAATTAGTTACTTTTCAGTAACTTAATAGTAACTTAATTACTTTTGTGTTTTCAGTAATTGTAACTATAACACGTTACAATTATTTAGTAACTTTAGTAACTGAATATGACAAGTTACATTTTCATGCTACAAATGTAAAATATTTTAAAATGTTCGGTTTTTAATGCGTAGTATTTAAGAAATTATACCTCACTGAAGAATTTGTTGAAATTTCGAATGCTTTAGTATGCAAATGCTAATACCGAACACAGGAAGACCTTTTTGTACTTAGTCGATAATAAATAATATTTGACGGATCCTATTTGGGCGGTGACAGCTTTTTCCAGTAATCTTTAATCCTTTAACAACTAGAAGCTCTCTGAGCAAGTATGCGGATTACTGGGAAGTACATTCCTAACGCCTGTACGCAGGTTGGGGGTGTCTAATTCAGACGAAAATACATTCTTCTTCTTAGGGTGCTTTATCTCTTACGAGACGTAGCGATCCTCTCTCCTATGCCTGTGTTGCGCGTTTAGAGTGCCACAGACATAGAGGACCTACAGCTTAACGTGGGCTCCGAACCACGGGAAGTGTAAACACTTCTACTCCAGAGAAGATTTACTAGGCAGAATACTTCGGTGGTTTGCCATTGCTTTGCCAGGAAGAACGGACGTTAAAAATCCGATGTTCCGGTACTGGGAATTGAACCCAGGACCCTCAGCGTAGAAGTCTAAACGCGCTAACCTCTAGCCTACGGCCGCACATTCGCACATACGCACGGCACATTCACCGTCTCTATATTTCAATAAGAACGAAAAATAAAACAGAATCCTGGGAAAATTCCAAAAACATCGTTGAACCAGCGCCTCTAAGCTCTAAGCCTGTTCCTTCCCCCACGTTCTGCTGTTAAAACATTACTATAATAATTCTGTGTCATAGTTGCTATTTGCACTTCATGTAGTAAATTTGCTTGTGACAAGTTTCAATAAGTGTTTGTTTAACAAAATGAATAGCACTTTAATGGAGGTTGATGATTTTGAAGACGTGCGGTTAGCGAGCAATAAAATACCTTGGTCTGGGTATGAAGAATTTTTCGAATGTAAAGCTTATAAAGATCCTCCGAAAAACAATATTACGGTAATGTGTAAATTGTGTCTACCGCAAACAAAACTTTTGTACTGTGCCGTTACATCATCATCAAATATACGTAAACATGTTAAGGTAAGCGGCAATGCATTTCTGTTTAATATCAAGTGGTTTTTTTCACGGATTCTTCTAGATTAATACAATTTAGTTGGGTAATCAGTATAAAAAGCTATGGTAAAAACACCCAAGAAAACAAAACTACTAAATACATTTTTTTGTTTGGATTTTTATTTGGTAGCTTTTACGCTGACTTTTTCCATGGCTTTTTTCAATGGATTCGTTCCTGGATTTTTTATACCTGGCTTCTTGACAAGGCTTTTATTATAATAGTACGATTTTATTTGCATTTTTCAAAAAAGTTTTGGGAATGTTATCTACATTCTTTCCTACTAATAAATATCATTCCCAGTGTTTTGCAATTGCATTTGTACAGATCAATCATTCTTCTTATTTTAAAGAAAATTGATGCAGCGATCTCTGCTTGCAAGAAAAAACGAATTGAAGTCGGTCATAACAAACAGCAAACGCTTGAAAGTTGTATTAACCGCCAGAGCAGCATATCGCAGCTAGAATTAAATCAGGTCACGGAGCGTTTAATTGTTGAAGCTATTTTGCCATTTTCATTTATTGAAGGACAGCCGTGGAGAAATTTTACAAATACAGCATTTCCAACAAACCACATGATGGCGAGGAAAACTCTCATGGCTAAAGTGCAGCAATCCTTCCACAATCTAAAGGAAACATTAATAGCTGCATTAGAAAAACCAAATCTTGTTGCTGTAACAGCAGACCTGTGGAAAATGTATAACAGACTAGTATTAAACAAAAATATCTTTCTTGTTACTTCAACATTCTGATTGTTTTTAAAGTTTTCTGTGAATGACTGTGCATTGGATAGAAAATACGACCCTACACAGAAAATCTGCTGTGATTGCCTGTCGTCGTTGCGTGAGATACAACATTTTAGCACAGAATGTGGATGAAATATTTCAAGAATGTAACATCCAACATAAAATCTGTGAGGTTATTACTGACAACAGGTCGAATTTTGTGAAAGCTTTCAGGTATGTAGTTTTTATGCTATTCAGTAGTCGTAGTTCAGATTATGACAATTAAAATATATTCCGTTTTGGGGTTTGCTGACAATTTATAATTTTTTAAGATTATTTGGTGACAAAGAAGAAGAAGAGGATGAAGATAATGAAGACGTGACAGAAGCTGTAACAGAACTACTTCAGAATGGAGAAATGGAAATTGATAACCATTATTTATTGCCACCTCATCATAGATGTGCTGCCCACACATTGACTTTATTAGCGACAAAAGATGCCCTAAAGGACATTATTTATAAAAGAGCTTCTCGAGCAGCATTTGCAAAATGTCAAGCACTATGGAATAAACAGTCATATTCTGGACCTGCTGCAGATGAAATAAAGAAGTGCTTGGATATTCATTTAACCACGCCTAATGCCACAAGATGGAATTCCACTTTCGATGCTGTTAAATTAATAGGAAAATTGATTTCAAAAAACGTTAATAGTTTTAACGATGCTTGTGTAAAAATTTCACGGTTGTCAGGGCAAGATATTAAGTTTATAGCGGAATATTGTGAGGTTTGTCAAATATTTCTTGTTTCTTTACAATTGTTTCTATAAATAATTAATTTTAGATTATGGAACCAGTAGCTAATGCCCTAGACATACTGCAAGTCGAAAACAATATGTACATGGCCTACTTACAACCAACCATAGAAAAAATATACCGGAAAATGCAATTACTAAAAACAAAGAATTTTATTTTTTGCGAATCATTGATTAAAGCTATCACCGATGGCTTACATAAAAGGCATTTATTTAATAGGAATGCCTTAACAAAAATATTAACTGCTGTTTCCAATTTTTATTTTCGATTCACAGAAATTTGCAACAATTCTGACTACACTCTGGCGGCGGTTACTCATCTTTGGTTTAAATTTGAGTGGATATGTGATGCAGAAAAGACACAAAACGCTGTTACATTATTAGAAAATGAAGTAAAAAATCGTGCTTCTACTTCATCAGTTTGTACACTTCCCAGTCCACAAAATAATGATGGAGACAAAGCGGTCCAAAAATATGGACGAAACTGAAGCATATATGAAGTGCAATTCATCTAATTTAACAACTTTAGCTAAATTTCCAACGATTAGGGAAATATTTATTAAATATAATACTGCCCTCCCTTCCAGTGCTCCAGTAGAACGATTGTTCAGCACTGTAAAAGACGTTCTCCACTTCAAACGTACAAAATTAACTGATTAAAATTTTGAAATGCAGTTATTGTTAAAAACCAATAAATTTTATACATAAGCCATCAGACAGAAATGTAGAACTAGGAATCTAATTTACTAATAACAAAGATTATACCCTATAGAATATTTGCTAATAAACAATTGCTTGTAAATATGTTTCTGTTGATGTTAAGTTGGTAGTAATTGCATGTACATTAGTAGCGTCTCATAAAAAAAGGTAACTTAAAAAATAACGAGTTACTTTATGGTAACTTAGTAACTTGTTCAAGTTACTTTTATAATTCTGTAACTTAGTAACTTACTTAGTTACTTTTTTGCCGAGTAACTGATTAACTTACTTAGTTACTTTTTTAGAGTAACTTACCCAACACTGCTCTTATCATATCGTCGGCCATATTTTACAGTGATATAGTGTAGCTAAAGTCAGGTGGAAAACGGGATTTAGCAAGAATTTCGCTAGTCTCTACATACTGCTAAGTTTGTAAAAAATGTATTTTTTTAGAACGTTTGGTGAACACGGTAAAAAATTAATAGGTTTAGGATCTTTATTAATAGGTGCTACTTCCTTTAGAATTAGGTTCAGCAAACTTGAGCACTATTAGAAAAACTAAAATCTAATGTATTGGAATTCATTCATCATCATCATCAGCTTATTCCATCCATTGCTAGATGTAAGCCTCCGTCAGTTGTCTCCATTCCTCTCTGATGTTTGCTTTTTTCATCCGATCGTATCCAGCAATTCTTTTGATGTCGCTTATCCATCTAGTTTGGGGTCTTCTTCTAAGTCTTGTCTGTGCTCTAGCCCTCCATTCCACGATTTTGCGAATCCATGTAGTGGCCGTCATTCTCCCTAAAAGATCCGCCCAGCTCCATCTTAGTGTACATAATCGTTGTATCACGTCTGTTACTTTCGATCTTCGTGTCATTTCCATCTTAGGTATGCGATCTTGGAGTTTAACACTGAGCATTCTTTGCTCTAGTGCTCGTTGTGTTATTTCAAGTTTACGTATTTTCGCTTTGCTAAGTGCCCAGGTTTCCGTTTCACATGTCAAAGGTAACATACTGGTCGAAAGTTGCCTTCTCCACGATTTAGTTTAATCTTGTTTGTTTTCTTTTGTATATATGTTTGATGATTTGTGTACATCTATAATCTACTCGGCTGTAGTCAAATGCCTTTTCACAGTACACCATTGCTATGCAAATTTGTATGTTATATTCATTTGCCTTTTCAAATAACACTCTCATGGTTTGCAGGTGGTCCAGGTTGCTGTCTCCTCTTCTAAAACCAATCTGCATCCATTTATTATTCGTTAGTCGATGTGGTATTATTCTAGAGAAGAGTATGTCGAGAGCTGATAGCAAATTAATAGATCTACAGGTAGTTCTGTAACCTGTGTAACTTATTGTAGCATATATCTAGTCTGTACCTTCTTGTAAGCATTTTATATTTATATAGAATTTGGAGTAGTTTGATTATTGATCCTCCTACATACTTAAGCATTTCAATTACTATTTCATCTACCTCTGGTGCTTTCTTGTTTAGCATCCTCAATTGAGCTTACTATCTCTTATAGTGTTCTTATGCTATATCTTTATTTTCTACATTTAGCAGTTTCATTATTTGATGTTTTTCGTTCCTCATTTTCTTTCATAGATTCTTTAGGCTCTTCCTTTTCTTTTACTTGTGACATTTTGTATTTTCTGGCTGCTTCGCTAGCTAGTTCTATCATGCTATAAGTTTTATTATCATGCAGTGGTCTCCTCTTCTTGATGATTAGGTCTTTTGTCTATGGACCTAATTCTTTTTTATGTTTACTTGTGTAGATGTTACGCCAGTCAGTTGCAAAACGACCTGCTTTGGTGGAGGGATGTCCAATTCTATGGTCGTGTAAAATGGGTTAGCTCGTTACGTACAATGCAAGCTGTCAATTATTTGTGCAGATAGTCTCGCCACTGGAAATTGAAACCCCTATACCTAATTTTTATGATGCTCTGAGCATGTGTTTATTGTTTGTTCTAAAGTACTATTTTTTTAAAGCATTTGTTATTGTACATTTTAAAAATGGACGATAAAGATTGAACCCCTGGAGGATTTTCCTCAATTCGGCTTCGGTGATATTTCCAAATTTGTTTCCAAATTACGTAATACATTATTATTGTAAATCTTAAAATCTCTCGTGTTATTAATGTGGATGGTCAATGAATGAATGGTATATAATTAATTTTACTTCGCTAAGATTGCCAGCAATTTAGTTATCATAGATAATATGTTTCCTTTAAGTCCTTCCGCATGGTAGCCAGTCCATTCCCATTTATTTGAAAATTCGAAATGCCTGCTTCGTTTGTCTCACTGCAAATGACATGTAACCACGTAGCTGTTCATAACAGTCCAAATGAATAGGGTTTTTGGCTATTTGAATCTACAAGGTAATTGTTTAGTACTTAAGTGAAAATGTGGTACAGCTCGGAAATATTGTTTATTGCCGTATCTTTCCCAGAAGGTCCGGGATTACGTTTTACTCGCAAATGCCGACACCCTTAAGTGGCATTCGGCTCGGCTTTGTATTTTTCAGGTAGATAGTTAAGGTCCTCTGCCCATTTTCTGTAAATTTGTGTATATAGTTGTAAAAATAAACCAGTTCACATTCATATCTTGGTTTGAATGGATTGTCCAAGCAAGGGTTCGTTTTTTGGCTGCCGTTTTTCTAAATAAGTTAAAGAAAAACGGTCTAATATACAGTCCACTAATTAGAAGTCATATTTAGAAGTGTGAGAAGTGGTAGTATTTACAATACTACCACGAGCTTTTTGTCCAAGACAATTAGCCAGAGCAACAGTTAACTAGGAGAAATCTGAATTAACAGTAATATTAACTATATCTTAAATCAAATAAAAAATCGCTTAGCAGGTTAAACCCTAGAGCTGTTAATACAATCAGTTCGTTCAGATCACGCGAACTGATTGTTCAAATCTAATTTTACTGATCTGGAATGAACATAAATATGGTTGGAGTCAGCTCTCAGGAGAAATGCCTTCCAATATTTTTGACCTGCTATATTTTGTGGCTCGTATATATAGTAATCTGCAAACAACCAAACCTCGCGGGTATGGGCCACACTTTCATCTTCAACGGCTTCCGCTGCGGGTTGGGGATTTGGGGCTGGCGAGCCCTCAAGGGCATTCGAAAACGCTCAGCTTTCAGCCGACGTGGACCCTTTACACGCGTTAAACGTTTTATCCTTCGCACCTATTGATTTATAACAAAACATGCTGCAAAATCAAACAGTAACTTCTGCCTTTCTAAAAGTATTAATCAACGCATCTGGAAGAAAACATCTTGGAATAATATATTGATAAGTCTCCAAACAAGAGTTACCGAAAGTCAGCCGCATGTTCGCAATTTCCAGTGGAATTGATTTATTATTGATTTGAGAGTTCGACCAATCCGTCTCGTTATTGAACCACATCATATTTAAAATGAAAAGCGACACATAAATAGTTTAGTAGTAGACGTTTTTCTTGGTGGATATTTCTCGTGTCATTTTAGCGTTGCTTCTATTAAATCCTTATTAAAAGTGTCAAAATGTGCAAAGCACTTCGTTTAGAACTCACTATTTTTTTATTTTCACCGGTACATTGGTACCCAAATAATATCTCCCAAGTACATCATAGAATCTAACCAATCCGTCATTATTGAGCGATAGCACATTTAAAATGAAAGCGATACATCAATAGTTTAGTAGCACTTGGTACTTGACGTTTTTATGTATTAAGGGGAAAACGCAAAGTTAAAGCGACGACCAATAAATACAGAGAAATTTCTTAATAATGATCTAAAAAGTTAATAACCTCAGCTGCTGTAACTCTTTCCAACTACGATATAAATAATTTATAACCTTATTTACGACGAGTACTTTAGCATTAAATATTGAAATGTCCAGCAAACCAACATAACCTAATAAGCGACTATTAAATAGCTCATATTTTCCATTTACAGTTTACAAATATGAACTGAAAGACCTCATTTACTGCTAGCTTAGCTAGTTGATCGACTTATAGATTATGTACCTGTTTACAACCATTCTCGTTTTCGAACATATTTGTTTTAAGTAAATGTAGAACATTCAAAGGATAATTAGGTACACATAGTGTGGATTATTACTTCTGTAGCACCTGAAGAAATATGTAATTATGCAAACCAACATAATAAGGGTGTTCAAGCAATTACAGAACATTGTATAGTGGGTTCCAGATGTAGTTCTGCACACCGAAGAAAATAACTATTTTTTGAAATTTAGCTACATTTTTGGCATAGTTTACAAAACTTACTTTCAAATATTTGATTTTAATGACTATATCAACAAGTTAGAACTCCATAGAAAACAATATTAAGGTATAAGTTAATTTCTAAAATCCTTCAAATTATCGAATGAAAAACGATATGTAATAATTTTTCATCATAAACAAGGCGTTTCCAGTCGTGGAATAGCTATGAAAGTGCAGTGCATTTAATCCATAGTTATAAGAGTGATCAAGAAATACTCTGGACGGGAAAAATTGAAGATAAACCCCGCAGCGACCGTCCAAAAAAAACACATCAGTGAGAGAGGACAATGTATTGCGAAGGACGAGCCTGACAGACAGAAGTATTAATACGACAGATTTAACCAAAATATGGTCCGAAACTACTGGTGTAAGTGTATCTACTTCTACTGTAAGACAGAGACTTCTTAAATCTGGACTTAGGGGTTGCAAAGCCCGGAAAACCCCTCCTATCAGGAAAACAGGGGCTCAACCGTTTGAGATGGGTAAAGGATCATCACATTGAGCCCTAGAACAATTTATTTATGAATCTACCTTTAGCATCAAATCATGCTGGAACCACATATGTTAGAAGTTTTCCCGGAGAAGAATTTTCACCACAGTGTGTTCTGTCAACAATTAAACATTCAACCTCTGTCATGATATGGGCAGCATGTCTGATGAAAGTATTGGTAGACTATATGTTGTATCTGGCATGATGAATGCAACCAAATACGTTGCTTTCCTACAGGAGAAGATGCTACCTAGTGGAAAAGAGTTATTTCCTGACAAAACCTTTATCTTTCAAGATGATAATACTTCTTGCCACAGAGCAAAGGTTGTCCAATCTTGGATGTCGACCAATAAATCCTAGAATCACACCGTGAAGGATTTGGGCATGAATCACCGTGGGGTTGTCGGCAACCCATATTTAAAAAAATCGTTATAGGCCTTATGCGATCAATAAAACACTTGTAGTTTATTTTGTATATATAATGGACTATATTAATACAAAAAAAATTACATTGCACTCTTTAAACTATAATTCATTATAAAATTTAAAAAAAAAGGAAACAAGCAAAAATCAGAAAAAATCATATTCTATCTTCTTTGCAGTCTTGGATAGTTTCTGACTTATTCTGAATATTGGCAATAAAATATTGATAACTTGTTGTAAACATATTATAAACTATAAAATTTAAGAATAGTAAATTATAAACTTTAGAGTTTAAATAAACATCTATAAAAAAAACTAAAGAAGTCACTTAAAAACTTTATTGAATTTCTTTTTCGCAGTCTTGGCAAATACTAATCCTATTTTCAGCACAAAAACTTCTTGAACAAAGTGTACAACGTCTGCCCCTTCCGATCTTTTTTTCTGGGACAATAAGCACATCGTCCTGGTGTCAAAGAAGCTGCCCTTGCTGGAAGTTCTTCCTCAACTCCAAGAATTTCTCTTACGGACATACGTAGTTCTTTAGGAAGTCGTTGAGAGTTAACTCTTGTCATGAGGTGCTCCTCCACTAATGCAAAAGCAAGCTTCTTCAAGTAGTCGCTTCTTTTGAGCTTTCTATCCAACTCGTTGAACTTGTGAACTACCAATGAGTTAATTCCAGCGGCGTCAAGTATTCCATAAAATATTCGTAGAGGCCTACGAGTTTTTCTTGTGACCGTTGCAAAATGGCACAGCTGATCAAAAGTGTCAACACCACCTTTGGTGCTATTATAGAATAGGATGATTTCAGGTTTCTTTGACTCATCGTCGATTAATCCTTGATCGTGCATTGTCGACAGCAGCACTACGTTTTTGTTCTTTCTAGGAACAAACGAAACTAATATTGATGTTTCATCAAATACGAATTGGCAAGAAGAAACCAGTTTGCCTTTGGTTGGAATAGGTTCATCAGAATCTCTCTGTTGTTTTCCTATGTATGGAATTGCAGTAGATATATATGAAGTTTTGGTGTCACACATCATCAAAATTTTTATCCCATACTTCTCTGGTTTACTGGGCAGGTACATCTTGAACGGACATCTTCCTCTAAAACTTAACAATTGCTCATCAATTGTTACGTATTCTAAATTTCTCTAATTGCTGCGAACTTATCATTAACAACTCGTTCAGGGCGAGTAGTCTTGTCAGCATATCTAATGCAGTTGATTATGAATTCCAAACGATTTTTGCTCATTGTAGACCTAAACTGTGGTGGTCCTAGCACTTTGGACCACATATAAATAATTGTAAGATGAGCATCTTTCAGAACTCCGCTTAGATATAACAGACCAAATAAAGCACGCAATTCTGTTGCATGGGTAGTGACTAAATATCTCAGACGAACATCTTCATATTTTATTTTCTGTCCCTCTATTTCTTGGTTTGTATGCAAGACAACCTTGACCACCATTTCATCTGTTATGAATAATTTCCAAGTCTCTTTTAAGGTCTTTACATTTCTAGCATCACCTTTAGGACCTGGTAGATGAATCACAAGACTTTTCTTAGGCGTTCTTGTATTCTTTGAACTACTCGATATTTTATACCATTTATGCCAATTTTTAACATATACAACTTGCTTTTTAGGCACATCATTTTCCGTTTCGGATTCTGCGTCCATTTCATCTTCCTTTCTAGCGTCCGGTATAATGTTGTCCTCCTCCTCGCTCTCTTCTTCTCCAAAAATTGAAACATTTGCATCTTCGTCACTAGTACATTCTTCTTCCCAATAACGGGCCAATTTGGCGTCAGTCAGAGGTCGTTTGGCATTGTATGACATTACTACAGCTTAAAATAAAAAACAATCATAAAATATGTATAAATTAACCCAAAAACAAAAAATTATTTAAGGAAAATTTCTGTGACACGAATCACACCTTGGTGTTGTACACAACCCTGTCACACAAAACTCAAATTAGAAAACAAATATTCAACTCAACTAAACGACACGTGTATACACGAACGCTAGACACATCAGACTAAAGGTAAATAAACCCGTAACCCCCATTCGTATCTTGGCGTCTGCCTAGTACAACCTAAATCCTATAAAAAACTTTTGGCAGAGGATTCCTAACATTATTTAAAGTAAAAACCCACAAAAAAGTGGAATTAATCAATTCCCTAATTGATGCCTGGTATCGCTCCATTACGAAGGAAGAACTACAAGAACTGGCGAATTTTATGCCAAAAAGGTGTGAATTAGTTATTAAAAACGAAAGATGCCCTATTAAACACTAGAATAGTTTAAAATTAATTAGTGTGTATTTTAATAAAGGTTAGACTACATTATTATATATGATGTACAATTTTTCTGTGTTTGAATTTAAATTTTATATATGGAACTGTTTCCATTTTTTTATAGATCAACATTTACGCTATTATTATTACTAGTATTGTGTTTAAGTACCTGTATTATATTTGCAATGATGAAATGAAAACTATTTGAAAAAGAAGTGGGTTTAAACTGCAATTTATCTTAGTTGTGCTACTGATGCAGATCTTTTTCACACCACTGTATATAATTCATGAAAAAGTGCATATCTATTATTAATAACGGCATCTGGTCTTCGATAATCTCTATCTATTTCATGTTCAGTAGAGGAAATTTACAGCGCAGAAGGTCAAAATAACATAAAATGTAGTATTGCGGCTAGGTCGTTGATTATTGGAGACATTCTAAGCAAATACATGTTCAAACCTACGTCCACCCTCATAAATTTAACTCCGGAATCGAACTGGGACCTTCTCTAGAGACAAGCAATC
Source organism: Limonius californicus (assembly GCA_014611495.1). Classification (NCBI taxonomy): domain Eukaryota; kingdom Metazoa; phylum Arthropoda; class Insecta; order Coleoptera; family Elateridae; genus Limonius; species Limonius californicus. The sequence goes on from JABXWE010029518.1 coordinate 14,803, forward strand.
GATTAGCTCAGCTGCGACCTACCATTAGCGACACTATTAATAATAAATATAGAAAAAAGTTTGTTGAACGGTGCAGATGTCCTTCATTGGTAGCAAAAAGATAAATGTATTGCTTGAATTGTAAATCCAAAATACTTAGATCTGATTTGGAAGAACAATTTAACATTAAATAATAAGGGTAATAATGAATTTCTGTTTCCTTTTCAAATAATTGAAATAGGTTTTTGGAAAAATAATATCAAAAATCAATAGTTTCTCTTCGAACGTAGATTATCCAATGAACTTACAAATTTATGAGAAACCTATCAACAAGTTTTCGCAAAACCATAACTAAAAATTGCTAAATATTCAGTTTTCAAAAAAATTACGGAAACCTATTTTCAAAAAAAAACTATTAACGATCTCGCTTTTAAGATATACCTTGATATACACATTTTTCAACAAACGCTTCACGTATGGGTCAGATTTCATCCACTTTTCACACCGAATTGTACATATTTCTTTGCTTGGAATTAAGCTTGGACTGTTAGTTTTACAAAAAATATAGAGTTTATCACAATCGGCAACAAAAAAAAGTTATTTATATTTTAATGAATTGATGTAAAAGGTTTGAAGTGCCATACATCCGTAACGGTAATGAATCTAAAAAAATACTAGATGATTTAAGGGTATATCCATAGTGTTTAAAGTTTTTCGTACATCTTTCGAATCACCTGCACAAAATATTTTACACATCTACTAAAATCTATTCTTCGAAAAACACAACCGCAAACTTTCTGTTAAAACTTTTCGAAGTGACAAGGATATGAGAAGCTTTGTTTGGTTCGGTTTGGATAATCTGGTTGGGATGGGAATCATGGGATTTCCAAAGAGATTTACCTTAAATCAATTTTCAGCTTCTGTTTGTTAAAAGTAAGCTTCAGCTACTTATTTTGTCTTAGCCAAGCTTCTTTCAACGAAGAAAGTTGTTTCGCTTCCACTTCAACTGCATTTGGTCATAATTTTTTAACTTAGGAGGTACGTCCATATACAATTTCGAATCTATGTGGGCGTCAAATAAGTGCGTCTGGTAGCATATGTATCTAAAACAATTAACAATCAATTTTTTAGAATGTGGATGCACATTCTCTGGAATTTATAATTTGTAACGTTTGTAGTTTTGTGGAACCCTACAACATTGAGAAAGAAAAGTGAAGTATTTCTCGTATTTCTTGTGTTTCTAAGCGTTCCTTGCCCCATTTCTTAATCGACGTATAAGCCTTAAAATTACGACATATGAAGAGAAAAATTAAAAGATTAACTATATAAACACATAATTATATACTTAAATTTGTTGCAACTGAATGGTTTATACCAACACTTCTAATGCTATCATGACAGCTGGTCTCATTTGCACAAATGGGGATATTTTAGAAATTTAGTTAGAAGAATTCTGAAAGCAAATGTATGGTATCCCTATCACATTACGTTGGTGCACGAACTGCATGAAATTGACTCTCAGAGATTATTGCACTTTTGTAACTTTTCTTCAGATCCATCTTGGTTAAATTGAGTATTGTGTAGCGAATAGACAGAAATCTCAAAGCATGGGCAAACACTAGGGATAGCTAGAACTATTATGCACAGTATACGAGTAACCCAATATCATAGACTCTTTTAATGGAAACGATTGGTGTTGTATTGTGAGTAACCATATTATTGGACCGCACTTCTTTTTTGAAAATGTAACTGGACTTTATTTAGATTTCTTACAAAATGTTTTACCCGAGTTGTTGGAAGATGTAGCTCATTGTAGGACAAAAGCGTTGTACCAGTATGATGACTGTTTTACGCTATACAGTTGGATTGTTAGGAATTACTTAAGCTACAGAAAACAACGGCCAACTATATGTAGCATTCGTAGACTATCATGCAGCTTTTGACACCATATAAAAGTGGTCCTTTGACAAGGATTGACTATAGGTACCCTATGTTTATGAATCATCTGTACGAGAACTCCAAAATTCAAGTTAAGATTGACGATGACTTGACAACGAAACAAATCAAATTGAAGAGAGGAGTACGTCAAGGTGACGTTATATAGAGGATGTATTTAAAAGCTGTATTGGGAAAATACAGTGTTGGGTAAGTTACTCTAAAAAAGTATCTAAGTAAGTTAATCAGTTACTCGGTAAAAAAGTAACTAAGTAAGTTACTAAGTTACAAAATTATAAAAGTAACTTGAATAAGTTACTAAGTTACCATAAAGTAACTCGTTATTTTTTAAGTTACCTTTTTTTATGAGACGCTACTAATATTCATGCAATTACTAGCAACTTAATATCAACAGAAACAGGTATTTTATTGCTCGCTAACCGCACGTCTTCAAAATCATCAACCTCCATGAAAGTGCTGTTCATTTTGATAAACAAACACTTATTGAAACTTGTCACAAACAAATTTACTACATGAAGTGCAGATAGTATACAACACAGATTTATTATAGTAATGTGTAAACAGCAGAACGTGGGGGAAGGAACAGGCTTAGAGCTTAGAGGCGCTGGTTCAACGATGTTTTAGGGATTTTCCCAGGATTCTATTTTATTTTTCTTTATTATTGAAATATAGAGACCTGAATGTATTTTCGTCTGAATTAGACACCCCCAACCTGCGCACAGGCGTTAGCAATGTACATCCCAGTAATCCGCATACCTGCTCAGAGAGCTTCTAGTTGTTAAAGGATTAAAGATTACTAGAAAAAGCTGTCACCACCCAAATAGGATCCGTCAAATATTATTTATTATCGAGTAAGTACAAGAAGGTATTCCTGTGTTCGGTATTAGCATTTGCAACTTCAGGTATAATTTCTTAAATACTACGCATTAAAAACCGAACATTTTAAAATATTTTACATTTGTAGCATGAAAATGTAACTTGTCATATTCAGTTACTAAAGTTACTAAATAATTGTAACGTATTATAGTTACAATTACTGAAAACACAAAAGTAATTAAGTTACTATTAAGTTACTGAAAAGTAACTAGTTACTAGTAACGAGTTACTTTTACTTAGTTACTACCCAACACTGACTGATACATCTGTAGGTTTTAACTTGCAATTTAATGTAATAGTTAATGCGGCCAGGACAGACCACATATCAACATTTGTTTAGTATTTATTTACACGACATGACCACTCCAGAACATGAGGAAAACATCAGGAAATTTCTTAGAGTACCATATCAAATGGATTCTCCAATAAAAAATATCAGCCTCGCAGAAGTCAAAGATACAATCTTGGGACAAATAAATCTAAAAAAGGCACCAGGGTTCGATTTGGTCACTGGGAAAGTCTTGCAAGAACTCTCAGAAATAGAATATAAAGCTATACAGCAAATATTCAATGCAGTTTTGAGAATTGGCTATTTCCCTAGTCAATGGAAAGTAGCCCAAATTATTATGCTACTAAAACCCGGAAAGAATCAGTACGAAACATCATCATATCGACCAATAAGTTTGCTGCTTATTTTATCAAAAGCTTTCGAAAAAATCCTTCTAAAACGACTAAAACCAATCATAGAAGATAAAGAACTCATACCGGATCACCAATTCGGTTTCAGAGGTCAGCATGGCACTACAGAACAGATACACCGCTAGTCAGCATAATTAATAAAGCCTTTGGTGACAAGATGTATTGTTCAGCAGCATTTTTAAAAATATCAGCCAGGCCTTTGACAAGGTCTGGCATGACGGCTTAATATACAAGCTCAAACAAAATCGACCATGTAATTTTGCTATAATCCTTAAGTCTTACCTATCAGGAAGACACTACTTGGTAAAATACCAGGAAGAATATACGGAACCAATTCAGACTAAAACCGGAGTACTACAGGGAAGCATATTAGGACCTA
>JABXWE010029519.1:0-15112 GCA_014611495.1 Limonius californicus
TTGGCTGGTATTTGTGTAGTGGGTTCGTTTCCTATGTTTACAGTAATGTTAGATTCGTCAGTGTTGTTACTGGACAGGGTACGTTTTCTTTCATTTATTATTGTTTCTGTGTCATTGGTCGCTGTTGTGCATTTACTTGAAATGTGTCCCAAGGAATTGCATTTGAAACAACGTATTTCGTCTATTTCTAGGAATATTCTATAATCTTGTCCTTCAAAATTGACGATGATAGACTCTGGTAAGGGAGCATTTGTTTTTGTTGTAAAGAAAACAAATCGTCTAAAACTAACTATATGTGAATATTCATCCTATTTAAATCCTGCTTTCATGAAGTATGTTGGTGAAATCAAATTGATCGATAATTTGTTTAATGCTTCTTCTATAGCTTCGTTTGGGATGGATGGGCATACGTTGGATATTATTAGTTTTTTTGCTGGTGTTATTAATCTTCGTATGTTAATGTTGTGTTCTAAAATTTTGATTGTTTCGTGTTTTTCTAAAAGTTTGTCTACGAGTTCTTTTTCTGAGAGGTATAGACAAATTCTTTCATTTGACATTCTAGAGGCCGCTACGATGTTACTAAACTCTTTCAATTTCTTCGTAATGAAATCGTGAGATTTATTTTCACGATCTTTATGCTTCGTTTGCAAATGCCTTTTTAGTTTATTTGGTTTCATACTGTCAGCAGCCAAAATATTTACACACTGTGGTCGCTCTTCACTATTAACGACTGTATTTATAAAACCAAAAATTACAATATTTCCTAGTTTTTGCTCCGGGAGTGTTGGCAGCTTCTTTATCTGTAGACGCAGATGTACTTGCACGCTCAAAATTACGTTTAGACCCGATGTAATGTTTTTCCATACTTGATAAATATTATGCGTCTACTCGCTACTACGCTTACTATTAAACTAACCTACCTAAACACATATCAATGTTTTCAACGTTCCGTCTCCACTGTCATCATTTCTGGACCATTCTACAGTGCTCGGGAAAGTTCGAGATTCGGTCTTGCTAAAAAGGGGGCGTGTATCATAACATATTTAAAAAGGGGGTCGCGGAACCTAAAACTTTGGAAAACGCTGATTTAGGGCTAACCGAATAGATTCTACCGGAAATGTTCTTCTTATGTACAGAATTAGTGCCGCCAATACAGTCATAGTTTCTATGAAAAATAATTCTTTTAAAATGCTTCTGTTCATACAATTGCAATTTCAACATTCACTATTATGTATACAATATACACATATCACACAAACAAATATGCAGCAGTGTATTATAAACACACATATAATTGCATTTTTCAGTGCATCATATGTTTGCAGAAGACGTAAGTGATGGACTAGAGCTCGACTTTGACAAATGATCTGCCAAGCTTTACAGAGGAAAATGTATCTTGAAATGAATTAAAATTGGTCCCAACCCATAAAACCTATTCTAATATACTGCAAAGATTTTTTGCGTCTCGATCAGGAATATGAAATCAGAACGACCCCACATGTATTCGGGACGTCAAAGCAATTTTATTGATTGGCTATCTGAAACGACGTGAAACATTGACGGGACAAAATTATTTTGTATCAACCACAGGGCTTCGCTTTTCCACCAAAACAAAAAGAAACGCTAAAATACGTCGTGGAAATCTTTTTCAAAGCAATGCTGCTGTACACAAAAGGCTTAAATCTAAGAATACAATTCATAGTGCTAAATTTGAACGTATGAAATATCCACCATACTCTCCTGATCTAGCCTATAGCGTCTTCGATTTATTTAAAAATCTCTAAAAACACCTTCAAAAAACATATGTATGTGTAACCAACAGAGATGAAATAAAAAAAAGTCTTGTCGGAACGCGATTGGTTGAGCGCTTGAAGAAACGAGCAAAAAACCAGTTTGTGAGGTACACGTTTATGTCGTATGCAACGGACGCATGTTGACCGTGCTTCTACCTCCCGCCGACCGCTATCCATCTTCGGACGGGTATATAAGGAGCCGATGTAGTGAGGAATCATTTTAAGTTCATTTTAGTTTTATTTCTTTTTGTGTTGTAGATTGTTTAGGAAAAAGAAACTATTATTTTCCTTTGTTGTCTGGTGATTTTAACCCGGAACTGAGTTCTGTTTCTAAGTTTTTCATCGAAACAGAGGTTCGGAGAACAGAGTTCCGGCTTACTTTCACCCCTGATAACAAAGTTGTGGTTATGGAGATAAAAGAGTTGCTTTTTTATCAAGCTGTAGCTTTTTTATCAGAGGTGTTACATTATTAGACGTCGTAGATGAAAGAAATATGTTGTAATTCACGTTAATTATGTTAAATAATAAAGTTACATCCATCTCATAAGGGATAATACATACTTTAGGATGCTCCTAACTACTGTGAAACTGCTATACATGCCATGGTTTCAATAAAATCACATTTTATTTTTATAGAAGATCTAAAATTATTAAGCATTTTAGATTTGAATGTAATTTTTTGCAAATAAACAAATAACAATTGCCGAATGTTTCTGTAATTGCACCAACTTGGAGTGATACATTTAAATTGATATTTAAGTTCCTAGATCTTGATTTCTTCAATATATGTAAACTGGATTTCTTGTTTTTCGAGTGCTACATCCTTAAAGACGTCATAATCTTTTTTCCTTCCGCTTTTCCCCTTTTTGCGCTTTGATGTGCCGTAAACAAAGAAAACTTACAGCTTAACGTGGGACCCGAAACACAGAAAGTGCAAGCACTTCTATTCCAGAGGACGTATAAAGCTGCAATTCGCGGCCTCATGTAATAATGAATGTTTATGAAAACAGAAATTATTCACATTTAAAATTTTCATATACGAGGGACTACTAGGTGGCGCTATTGAGAATGTCATTACTATTTTCGTAAAATTTGACATTTGCTATTGTGAAAACTGGCAGCTTAGAAATTGACCGAGTAGTTTGTTTACAGTGAACGTTTAAAAAAAAAGCAGTTTTATGAAAAAATAGAAATTTCACTTTTCGTTGGATAATTTTTTACAATCGGTTATTATTTCAGAAATTATGGGTGCTGTGCGCAACATGATTGAAGAAGATCGGCATGTGATTTACAGTGAGATAGGGGCATCCTTAGGCACATCGAAGACTGCAGTACATTCGATTTTGCATGAACATTTAGCTGTGAAAAAGATCTGTTCCCGATGGATTCCGCATAATTTGACCGAAGCTCAAAAAAAGGCTCGTGATATTTGGTGCAAGGAAATGCTCAACAAATTCGAAAGAGTAACTGCAAAATCCGTATACAACATCGTAACAGGTGACGAAACTTGGATATATTCGTAAGAACCAGATACTAAGCAACAATTCACTGTTTGGGTGTTCCAAGATGAACCGAATCCCACAAAAGTTATTCGTCCACAGTGCACTTCCAAGAAAGTCATTGCTTGTTTTCTCGGTTGTACTGGACATGTCTCAACCACTCCTTTTGAGGATCGAAGAACAGTTAACGCTGAATGGTATACAACAATTTGTTTACCAGAAGTCATCAACGAAATCAGGAAAAACAACCGAAAACATCGCATCATTCTTCGCCAAGACAATGTCAGCTCCCACGTAGCATGTCAAACAATTGATTATTTGAAGGAGAAAAACATCGAATTAATGTCTCATTGCCCGTATTCACCTGATTTATCGCCTAACGACTTCTTTGTGTTCTCGAATGTCAAACAAAAAATGCGTAGACAGTGATGTTCATCACTCAAGAAGCTGTTGAAGCCTTCAAAAACCATGTTTTCGAGATACCAACTTGACAGTGGAAAAATGTTTCGAGAATTGGTTTGAACGTATACAAAAGTGTAAAAATCTTAAAAGCGAATATTTTGAAAAGCAATAAGAGTTTAACCCAAAAAAATTTTTTCTTTCCTCGTTTTTGCAAAAATTTAAAAGGCTGCCCTCGTACAGTACAACCAGTGGCCAAAGGTCTGCCGATAATTTTTGTCAAAGCCACACAAATGTTTTTTACATGCACACGCACACCCACAAGTGCAATTTATAAACAAGAAATATTGTAACGTTATGGACCCTTGTGCTGTGTTATCTTTTATTCGTCAGGACTCGTCGCGATCGTCTTATGTTCGTATCTAGAGTAGTTGAGCTAAATGCGTGAAATAAAACACCGGAGAGGTTTAATACTTTTATTAACAAATATTAACTGCAGACAGTGCAATTTAACTACCCCCGGTATTCACCTGTTCAGGCTAGGAAACTGCAGGAAACCTTAGCCGGGGTAGCGCAAAGTGACCTCAAGTATAACGATTTCCTTTGGAAATTTAAACTATTTGCTAAATAAAATAAAATAATAAAGATGAAGTTATAGGCCTGTGTGCAGAGTGATTTTCTAAAGGTGCAAGGTGAATGATTAAGGAACTTGAAGCTGCAGCTGAGATACCTCGAAGCGCAATCATCAAGGGAGGCCCGTAAGCTGCTGAGATACCTCAAAGTGCTGGCAGGTGAAGGGCTAAGGAAACTTGATGCTGTAGCTGAGACACCTCAAAGCGCAATCATCAAGGGATGCCGTAAGCTGCTGAGATACCTCAAAGCGCTGGTAGGTGAATGGTTAAGGAAACTTGACGCTGTAGCTGAGATACCTCAAAGCGCAATCGTCAAGGAATGCCGTAAGCTGCTGAGATACCTCAAAGCGCTGGCAGGTGAATGGTTAAGGAAACTTGACGCTGTAGCTGAGATACGTCAAAGTGCAATCGTCAAGGGATGCCGTAAGCTGCTGAGACACCTCAAAGCGCTGGCAGGTGAAGGGTTAAGGAAACTTGACGCTGTAGCTAAGATACCTCAAAGCGCAATCGTCAAGGGATGCCGTAAGCTGCTGAGATACTATGACGCCTGCAAATAATTTCCTACGGAAATTCCTGTAAATTAGATAAGTAATTCGTAGATTAATATCAGCCTCCCGGAACCTCAATCGAAGATGGGCGGTTCACAAATAAAGTCAAATAAATAAAGTAATTAACTACTCGTCAATCACCGGTAAAAAGGGCGCCACCAGCTTGAAAGATTACGCTGATAATAATTCAGATGTAGATTAGAGTAAACTGGACCTCAGGTTCTTCACACTTATCTAATTGCTTCGTTTATACAAAATTATCAGAGATAGGGTAAACAATAAATAATAAGACCAATTGCAACAACAGTGATTTAATGATGCAAAAAAAATATTGATAAAATAATCTCCCCAGTCACATATATACATAATTGTGCTAAAATGCACGAGGACCCTGTATACGTACACACCACCCGTATCATTCACTTAATATAGTGAAAATAAGATTAATGTAAACGAGCAAGGTAAAAATACTACGTTTGAAAATATACACCAAGCGTTTATGAGCTCTAAAAAACGCCCGCAGTCGTTAGAAGTACTTCCAGCGATAAAAGCGCCCTGTAAACACATCATACGATAACAACAACTCCGAACAAACGTAATATTACAGCTCTCTATGACATACCCTGTATATACTAAGTGATCATTACGTGCATATGTACGAAATACATAACACACTAAAGTATAGAAATTTTAATCTAAACAAATGAGTCATAAACCCGTTGAACAACTTGAAATTAAATTAATAACCCGACACATAGGTATCTCAAACAATGAGTGATTTTAATCAACTCTACAAATCAAAGTAAAATTTAAACAATTAATTCACTTGCGTATTTCGTAGTTCAGCGATCTTGGACATCTGGCTGCCCGTCGGAACACGTGCTGCAATTGCCCGCTGTCGGTATAAATCCAGCAAATTATTTGGGACACGCAGAATTCAAGATCTCATAACAATACCAAGCTTTGGCGAAATCTGCCCCCAAATGCTTGTCTAGATAAGTAAAAGAAGAAATGCGTTAGGCTAGCATGCCCTAATAAAATGGAAGAAACTTACCAATCGAAAATCTCCGATTGACACTAACACAAGAATTAAACGACGAATATAAATCGGCCAAAGACCCACATCGACTCTCTTCAAACTAAATTAGAATTCGATGTATTCAAAGATGTCTTCAATATATCGAGAAAATTCTCAAGTACAGAATACTTAAACAGAAGAATCTGGTTCGACGCTTAATGCACTTGTCTGTCTCACGACCCAAATGGTTTCCCGGAAATGCACAAAGTTATCCAAATCTCGCACAGGCGTAGTTCGTAGAAATCAAGTGAGGAAAAATGAGTTGCAAACCAATCAGGCGAAATTACCGTCACAATACCTCAAAGCGCTGGCAGGTAAATGGTTAAGGAAACTTGACGCTGTAGCTGAAAAACCTTAAAGCGCAATCGTCAAGCAATGCCGTAAGCTGCTGAGATACCTCAAAGCGCTGGCAGGTGAAGGGTTAAGAAAACTTGATGCTGTAGCTGAGATACCTCAAATCGCAATCATCAAGGGATGCCGTAAGCTGCTGAGACACCTCAAAGCGCTGGCAGGTGAAGGGTTAAGGAAACTTGACGCTGTAGCTGAGATACCTCAAAGCGCAATCGTCAAGGGATGCCGTAAGCTGCTGAGATACCTCAAAGCGCTGGCAGGTGAATGGTTAAGGAAACTTGACGCTGTAGCTGAGATACCTCAAAGCGCAATCGTCAAGGAATGCCGTAAGCTGCTGAGATACCTCAAAGCGCTGGCAGGTGAAGGGTTAAGGAAACTTGATGCTGTAGCTAAGACACCTCAAAGCGCTGGTAGGTGAAGGGTTAAGGAAACTTGACGCTGTAGCTGAGATACCTCAAAGCGCAATCGTCAAGGGATGCCGTAAGCTGCTGAGATACCTCAAAGCGTTGGCAGGTGAATGGTTAAGGAAACTTGAGGACTACTCTACTAGGTCTACTCGTAAAGGACAGTCCCTTTACAAAAAAAATAAACACCTGTCAAGGAACGGCCGTTCCCAAAATCAATGAGGCGTAATTTTCAAACGCCAAGCAGTTACATTTAACATGAAATATATATGCGAGTAACTATATCTTAAAAATTGAAATTATGAGCATAATTTCCAAAAGTTCAACTGTCTTTGAGAATATAAACGTAATCGCAAATGCGGTCTGCTACAATATAGGTAAACTACTTTGGTAAAAATGTGCAGAAGAAATTTGATTGCAAGCTGCTTTTTGCAAAACTATTCAACAATGAAAAGAGGTTTCATATAAATGAAGTTATACAGTACTTTGTGTCTACATCGATTACTTTGTTGAAAAATCAATAAACTTTTAAAGCGTTGCTGACGGCTTGGCGGTTTTGTGCATGGTAAAATACGTGCCATTAAATGATTTGAACCAACTACAGCTGAGCTCAACCAAGGATTGCTAACACCGCATGGGTGGCTACTGTAAAATCTTATGTTTCTTATTTTGCACAATAATTTATATGAATAAAATGTTATACTATTAAATGAATTATATACAATCATCCCTGAAATTTACACTAATGAAAATTGTTAGTACAATTCATATTTGTCTAAAAAATGGAAATGCGTAAACATGATTCGTTAGTTATTATAGTTTCACATGACAGTGAAATAGTGAAACTTAATCAGAAAAATTTTAAATATTATAAATGCTATCTAATATAGTTAAGGAGAAGTTAAACATTTTTCTTTTCAAATTCGATTATCTATTGGTACGTTTTCTACATAAATGCTGTTAGCAATTATAATCTGTAAGGCATTGCTCATTAACACGAACCTAATAAAAGTGATTTAGTTGCCCTCCCACACCACTTCTGTGACGTATAGTTTAAACATTTAGTACAAGAAGGGTCCAGCGACACCGTTCGCTGAATTTGTTACACAACACAACTAATTATATTACTCGATTCTAATCCTATTTTCTTAAATGTCTTTTTGAAAAGGTTTTATAATCTGCCTCCACAAAAGAAATTCGATAGAGACTCAAAGATCAATCGCTTTTTCGTCTTCTGACAATCAATCGGTTCGATTCACTTTGATAAAGAAAACGGCATAAAGAAACGTATTTAATGTAAAACAGCCGCTTTCAAGTTTTCTGCGAGCCCTGAGAAAATAAAGGGAAATAGAAGTCTGTTTGGTTTTGACACCATCATATTGAGCTTCCAGAAACGCATTGCTTTTTGCACTAAAGAATTTGAAATGTAAAATGTATAGAAGTAACACACTTTCAGAGACCATCCAAGCAACGAGCTGCATATAAATTATTAAACACTTTAAGGAGCTTTTCAATTGGTGTCTGAACGTTTTTATTAACTGCAGCTGCGGCTTTGTAGGAATTGAGAATAAACAAAGCGAATGACTAAAGACTACCTAATGAGATTTTAATTATTCCGTGGAAGTGTGTTCTTCTTGTTCTGGATGTTAGTCAAGTGGGCGTGCTTCACACATGTGCGCTGTCGGTATCAGCAGCAGTTTCATCACGAACTCCTACAGTCGTGTGCGCGCCGCGAAACCGTTATCAGGACTAACCAGGGGGTCCTGAAAAGTAGAAAACTTCGCACCAATCATTGTTTAAGCACCAAGTATCTGTTGTAGTTATAAATGTTTTAAAACATCACCGTAATATGTAATGCTTTATAAATTGATGTTCGCCGCTCTGTGGAAATAAGGAAAAAAACAACATAAAAGTTGTTAGGCACTAATTAATGATGAGTAATATTTTAATTAAAGAAGTTTGAACGTTACGACTTGTTGCAAGTGTAAGTATCATTTTACATAATTATGTAAGCGGTTTATTTTATGCCAATATATATTTATTAATTTTAAATGTTGAAATTTATACGAATGTGTCACGCTGTTTCACTGTCCTGCAAACAATGTCGAACGTTATCTTATAGTTGTGTTATACGAAAAAAATATTTATTCGTATATATTTAAAGCAGATCCATAGCCCGAATAAAGAAAAGGCGGCTCTTTTCTATTCCGTAGTATCATAGGAAAAGGAGTTTAATACTTTATACAAGGCCATCTTTGAAATGAATTTTTTTCATCGCTACAGTAGACAAACAGAGAAGCAAAAAATTAGGCTCACACAAAATGAGGCGAAAGATAAAATATGAGGTACTATATATAATATTTGCAATAAGGTGGTCATGGGTGACGTACGCTACGCTGAAAGTCTGCGGTTCAATCCCAGCACCGAAGCATCAGATTTTTAACGGCCCGTCACAAGACAATGGCAAACAAGCTAGATATTCTGCTTAATAAATCTCCTCTGGAGTAGCGTTTACACATTTCCCGTGCAGTCGACGTTAAGCTGTAGGTCTTCTATGTCGTTCCTATTTTAAAACGCGCAACACAGACATAGGAGAGAAGATCGTCTCGTAGGAGCCAAAACATCCGAAATAAATATTTGCAATATTAGTTGCAAAAATAATTTCCTAGTTATTCTGCATAGTAAGCAATAAATATTTGTGAAATTTTAATTTTTAACCGCTTGTACTGTTATCCTTATCTAGTGTGGTGATAGCTCAGTTGGTGAAGCGCGCGCTTTCTGAGTAAAACGTCGATTCTGGCTTGGCTTTGAAACATAAAGATTATTATGCAGATTTATAAAAATCTAGTCTGCAACCCACCACACACAATTTCCCAATTCGACTTGCAGCTGTGGGATCTTAATGCTAAAAACCTTTTCTGGAATTTCTGTCGTTCGGATTCGACGTTAAACTGTAGGTCCCCGGTGTTTCTTCCTTAGCGCTGAGGAGGAACACGTGACAGAGGAGAGGCCGATGCCCAGCAGTGGGACAAAAAGACTATCCGTGAATCGCTTGGTTTAAAATGTTAAACTCGACAACGTCGATGTGTTCGCATATGTCTATCGGTTCAAACTGACCACAAAATAAAATGCTTTCTTAAAAAATACAGTAGTATGAACAACCATATATCGCTCCTTAATCAAGGGCACATTTTACTAAAAAAAACCATTGTTTGATTAATCAATTCGTCTTCTTCTTCTGCTTTCTTAGCGTTTTACATCCATTTTTGATTATACGCCTCTTCAAGTTTTGTTATTTGCTGTTTGCATCCACGCAAGGTTAGTTGTTCGTTTTATATGAATTACTCAAACTAAAACAAGTATTACATGGTGGCCTTATAATATCAATAACCATTTGACTTGTTTAAACTTACAATACCTTGTAATATAATACTAAGCGGGCCTTGGTGGTCTAGTGGTTAGCGTATTTGCCTTTAGATCCAAGCGACGCGGGGTCGAATCCGGCCGTGATTGGTGAGATTTTTCTAGCGGAGAAAAATTTGGAAGTGCGCCTTCTGTGGGGTAAGAAGTAAAGACTACGTACAGCTGCGATGTGTGACACGTTAAAACATTGTTTTTTTTTAACACGCGCTTCTCCTCAGCGCTAAAATAGAATCATAGGGACCTATAGTTTATACCAGACTTAGAGTGTAGTGTTAGTCTTACCTAGCACGTTGTTGTCAAATCTCCACCGTTCAAACCAAAGATACCCCAACCCTCATTTTTGACCGCGCGCACCTTCTGTCATTGTGTGTCGTTTAAGCTACAAGATATTTAACATTTTAATCTCTTACTTGAACCCTTAAAATCTTATTGTGTACACAACAGTTAATTTCAATACATAACTGATTGCTGCTTATTGTAATTGCTTAAGTTGAAAAGATAATTCACAATAATAAACTGAAAGGATATGTTTATTCAATATTGCTTATAAAAAAATAATAAATTGTACAAAATTTGTAAATAAAAATCAAGAATTATAAATTGGAATTTCCTTTAAAATTATTCGTCATCACTATCACTTTCTATTTCCAGATCGCTATCACTATCACCACGATTGACATTTATAATAAGTGGTTGTACGTCGTCCATAATATTATCTACTTGCCACATTTTTTCTTCGATTTTCTGTGTGTGATCCACATAATTCATCCAATTTTGTGCTGTAACATTCTCGTAAACTTCTTTAATTAAATATCGAACATCCGCTTCCTTGAATGTGGAATTTTTTCCTGCAACGTATCCTTTAACTTGGTTCCATGATATCTCGATGGGATTTAACTCACAGTGGTATGGGGGTAACCGCAGTATTTTGACATCATGTTTTTTTGCAATGTTTTCGATTTTGTACCCATTAAACTGTTGTTTGTGTATTCACTACCTCTAACAATTCGCGTTTTAAGTAATCTTCTTCAAAATACTAATCTTTGGCTATAAACCATTCCTTTATTGTTTCTTTGTTAGAAGAAGTGTTAGGTATCTGTTCTAATTTCCTGCTATGACAGGGTGCATTATCCATTGCTACCACTGTTTTATTTGGTAGATTAGGTATTAACTTAGTTTCGAACCACTCCTCAAATACTTCGTCGTCCATCTCGTCGTGATAATCTTGGGAATTTTTCTTGGCTAAAAAAGTCAATTCTGCCCCAGCAACGAACCCGTTCTTGCTTCCTGCGTGAACTAACACAAACCGCGGACCTCGTGACGCTGGAGCTTTTAATCCGGTGGACAGCCCTCGAATGAATGCATCCCTGTGCGATTTAACTGTGGTGTCGGCTCATTCTTTATTGACAGTTTGACCAATGTTAACCCAAGATTCATCAAGGTAAACAATATTGAAATCGTCCCGACGATAATTTCGTATCGCACGAAGATATCTGTGTCTCCACTCAATGATCTCTGATTTCTCGATCAACAGTGTACGTCTTGTCCTGTTCTGGTAGATAAATCCCATGTCCTTTAGGAGTCTGTACAGTGTCATCCTAGAAAAATCGGGTACATCGGGATCAGGGTTGACATTGCTTAAAATAGCCTTTAGCGTAGGTGGAATATTGTCAAGAAAAAAACTATGCACTTTTCTTTGAACAATACTTTTTGTTACCTCGCCATAGTTGTTACCACAACTCAAAATAGGTTCACCGCTTGCACGTTTTTTTGGTGGTTGAATCCCAATTGCTGAAGTTGATTCCTTGCGTACTTTGTACAATGTCCTGATTGATACACCTGTCATTCCGACACTTTTTTTGTAATATAATCAACAGGCTCGTCTTCTGTCCTACTATTTAGGTTATAATTGAGCACGTTTGATAACAACTGCTTTTCGCGCAAGCTTAAGGTTTCGCCCGTTTTTAATTTTATTATACCTTCCATGGTTTTAGACAAACTGAACTAAATTGAAAATTTGACCCATGAGGAAAACAATATTTATAGATAATTAAAGAAATTATTTACGTGTACTAATAAGCAACAGATAATGAGCATTATGAAAATTAACTTCAGAGTCCATAACTGCATTTAAAACTACTTAATTTGGTAAATTGTTTGTCAAACACATTAGTGAAAATTCTTAACCAGTAAGAAATTTTTGCATCATCATTAACATAATTAAACAACCACAATCTTACTACACATTAATAATAATACGCTTATTTAATAATCATATATCAAATAATATTTAGGCTTTTCTAAATAATTTATGTAATTTTTATAATTTATTTATTAAGCAATTGTGGTGCTCATTTAATAATCATTTATCAAATAACATTTAAGAAAGCAAATTTCTTTGCTTGTTGGGTTTTCTCCGTTTAAAATGCATTGGGCTATGCTGTCCATACTGCACTCTAAGTCTGGTACAAACAATATAATTTATTTACCATATAAATTCCAGGGGAGATTTTTGGCACTAAAATCCCACGGCTGCAAACCGGATTGGGAAATTCTGTGTGGTGGGTTCCAGTACGCGGTTTTTATACACTACTTGGTAACTAGGGAATCGAACCCAAGCCACAATCCAGGTTTTGCCCAGAAAGCGAGCGCTCTGCCAACTAAGTTACCACCACATACTTTATATGGAATACCTTCCATTAATCGCCTAATTGCGAATTTTTTAAAATAGTTATCAAATACACCCTCGCATGTATTTAAAAATAGCAATCTATAAACATGAAATATAGGAATTATCACAATTCCCATAGATTTATTAGCGATGTCAAATAGACAGTCAGAAGGCCGAAGGCAGCCCACGGTTTTGATATCTGCGGTCCACCGTCACAATTTTAAGTTTGGCAAAATATAAAGAAGTTGTCTTATATAAACAGGAATAATGACTAGAAATAGTGTTGTAATAAATTATAAATATTTGGTTACCTAATTATTATACTATTTGCTGCGAAAATTTCCCCTTAAATTTTGATTTGATGCGCGCAAAACCGTGTGTATTATTTCGTACAATTAATTCGACAAGTATTTTAAAATTTATTGATATTTTGACGAAATTAGTTATATTAGAAAACATGAAATTTTTAATCACTATTGCTTTTTTACGGAAAGGTTTAATTTCTCATGCAGGTATACAGGGTGATTCTAAATATGTGCGAAAAACTCTCAGCTGTACGTGTTTAAAGTTTTTCACACGTTTAATATCACCCTGTATATTTGTTCAAAATAATGGTATGCATTTCAATTTTGTGTATTCTAGTATTATTTTTTAGAATATTCCTTGTACTTGTACTTGTTTTCCTACAGCCCATTAGTTTGCCTAGTTTAAATGAAATAATGAATTAAATTGGGATTCCTACTTGCTCAACTTGGTATAAAATTGCTAACTTGGCCCGATTGCCAAAATTAGTTAGACATAACATCTTAAATACCATATATGTAGAATTTAGCTATTCTTTTAAGTTTACTTATGGTATGCATTTAGTTGATTTAATTTACTGACTCTTCGCTAGAGATTTTTTAAAAACTACTATCTGTTTAAGCTCCTATATTGTAAAAACTGCAGACAGGATATTTGTTGGTAGACACTTCCACAGTTTTGTAAAGGTATATTATAAAAAAAACTCAGGGACCCGGTGGGTAAAACTCGAGCTTTGAGCTACTCTGCCAAAGGCACACGGCTTTGAGCTTTTGCTGTCCCAGCTTGTTTACAATTCTGGGATAGTAAGGTTGAGCAAACAATGTGCAAAGCCGGTGTAAGAGGGTTGTGATGAACATTATGGGAATTACCTTTTCCGAAATGTTTGATAAATTTATTATTCATTTGTGTAATTTATTTAAAAATGTTACCCTAGTATATTTACGAAAATATGTTTAAAGTTGAAAATACGTTCAATTTAAATATAATTTCCACTTTTACAAACAGTGACAGCTTCTAAACGACGCTACAAGACTACTTACTTAAGTTCTATTTATATCGTGATCGAGTATTCTAATCTTTCCGTATAAACTCGAGGTGTACCTTGAAAGAAAATAGGTTTTCTCAGGCTCATTTAAATATAAATACCTCTAAAAAGTAGTCACTTAAGAATTAAATCTTGCCCGTACATTTACAACTACTTGCTGTTTATGCAGGCGACTTGTTATACAAAGAAAACCTCTGAAGTAGTTTTAAATGGAAATTTATGTATGAAAAATTTGTAACTGAGAAATTCTAAATATTTTCTAGAAAAATGTAACAAAAGCGTTAATTTAGTGTTCTTCACCTTTGCTATTCTATTGCCTTTTATTGGTTTTCATTGATACCTAATTTCATTGCTGTTGTGCGCCATAGTAAAATCAAAATATATTTGTCGTTGTCCCCTCTTTTTCTATTATTTTACTTTCCCATACTGGAACAAACAAATGTCGATTAAAATGGAGATTTGAAAGAAGGTAGCTTTTACAGACCTGCAGAAACCCGTAAGGAAGTTTTACAAAATGGATATTTTGATGTATAGACATGCAAATATATGTACGAAACGGCTAATACCGTTCATTTTGAAGTCTGGGTCCATTAAAAATTAACCAACATGATAAGCTTTTGAAAGTATAAGTGCAAATTCTTATAATCTCAAAATAATAAACATAGTGACTTTGTGGAAATTTACAAAGCTCATAAAAATACTGGCCGAATATTTCCGGTGTTTTGTTGTTTAAATAGTCTGTGATAATCACTACAAAAATTATCACTATAATCAAACTTTTTTTAACACCAGTGATTCTCCTTTCAGAACTAACGATTTTTTTATTTTTTTACAACGTGGAGCAATTACATCGTCCGCAAATTACCTATTTATTTATTTATATCTACAAATCATGCGCTAGTGCTAAAATAAAATAAGTGGACGCGACTGCCTCCCTGGACTTTCCCATACTGGAAACTGTTCATA
>JABXWE010029520.1:0-23660 GCA_014611495.1 Limonius californicus
ATATATATATATATATATATATATATATATATAAACAAAAGACAAGATGAGGAAAGTTATTAAATGCACAAGATTTTTCTGAATAAATGCCTAGGGTAAAATAATATACCACAGGAACGGACGACCACAACATACTACAGAGTAATTTCATTATTCTTAGAGATATACAAACTCTTATTCAAATTTGAGAACTACCCACTCACAAAACAAGTAAAGTTCCAGATAAGATTGAGGTCATGCGATCACATATTAACCATCAGAACAGAGTTGGAGGAAGCTCCAGGATACCACTTTCCATTGCAGATGGCTTTCGTGGATTATGAGCCGGACTTCGACTAGTTAGAAATATAAGCTGTAGGAAGAATACTGGAAAAAGTAGAAGCGATTTAGGATATCGCAGGTAAGAGTAGGAACATTGAAACTACGACTCCAAATTGCAGCCATTCCCCTCAAACGGTAAATAAGAAATTGCGATCTTGCTAAAACTGTTCATTATCGCAATAGAAGGTACCTTCAAACAAATACCCTGGAAGAGGTAGGTGTTAACATTAATGAAGATCTGTTAACAATAATATTTGCAAGAATTTGGAAGGTTTGTAAGAAATGGTGAGCGCATTAGAGTACACATGCCCTAAAACAAATCAAAAACATATTTGGCTATTGACAAGTTCGGAAGAACGGCATGAAATGCACATGGGGCACAAGGAAGAATACATCTACTTCAGATAAATAATAGAATCCAATAAAAAAACATGAAGCACGGATACTACGAAGAACGAAACTATAATCGACAGTATTTGCAAAGATGAACTGTAACTATATTAAAGAAGAGACCACATCCTCACAGCACAGGAGTTAACAAGTGTGTGGTTCTGGTATGCACATACACGACACACTTAAACATTTACAAGGACAAACATTGCTAAAGCAGCAAAGACACAACGAGAAATAGAAAGACAAATTTAAGGTGGCAGGACAACAGAATGAAATAGTGTCACCCTTGGTTGCGCAAAAGATTAAAGGGGAGACCCCAAATAATATAGGGAAAAGAAACGCTCTGGATTCAGAACGGCATAAAATTAGCGGAAGAATCCATAAAACCATAATCGGGAGAAGATCTTGGCAGTAAGACATCGCGGTTGCCAACCGAAACCGTCTTAAGGAATTACCTAAAGTGGTTTGCAGCACAACATTTTTAAACGCTGAATGTTTTTGTAAAGTTCTGCTAAGTATTTATTTAACTTGAAGCAATTAACAACAGAATGATAAAATATCACACTATATGAAGTGAGCTTGTGAAATGTTTAGATAAGGATATGTTAAACGATTTGTTAACTGGAAAGCTACTTCAACAAGATTTCCGGTGCCATTCACCTCTGTGCCTCGATAGGAATATTACTGAAACTTTTGAGGGCAGACCAAAATCTGAATTTGTCATCAGATCATTGTCCGATAATGTCAACAAGTAAACAAAATTCGGTGTTTCTTACAGTAAGAATTCGGATTGGATAATGTTCAGGGTATTCATTAAAACTAAACGAATTACAGACTTAGCATTAAAAATAGTTGACGAGTTTGACTTAACTGTAGAGAACTTGACACGCACTATAAAGGCTACTGCCTGTAAGACAACGCTAGAGCCATTTCAGATAGGGCATCATCAAGACTGCTCTAACGCCGTTAGATGAATTTGGATAAGAACCAGGGTACCCCAGGATAAGGTAAAATGGAATGCAATTACTAGGTATTTGAAAGGATTTCTAACACACGAGAGAATCAGTCAATTACCAGCTTCACCAACTAAAAATTATGAGTATTCTTTGAGGAAAGCCAAAAAGGTGTCTAAAACGGCAAGTAGAAGCGCCCCCTTATTAGAAAATCCGACAAGAGTGTTACACTAGAAGCGATAAAGAGAACCCAGAAATTTTCGCGGAACACCTAGCGAAAGTATTTCAGCCCTATCTCTCAAAGTCGGCTCTAGAGGAAGATATAGAAATTCAAGACTTGCAAGAAATCCCACAGCAGATGGTGGTGTTAATAAAGCCTATTAAGACGTGAAAAATGCAGAACACCGTTATGCAAGGTATGAATCTAGAATAGACTCCTAGCTATGATCTCATTACCGGTAAGGTAACGCTATTTTGAGAATCGGCTGTTTTTGTCACAGTGGAAAGTAGTTCAGATAATTCTCATCTCCAGCCTACTGAAGAAGTGATCTCGTGTTGATTGATCTTAACACAATTTAAAAAATATTTATTTTAATAGATTGAACAGTTTACTGGAATAGTTGGCACTAATACCAGAACACTAGTTTAGAATTAGGGACAGGCACTCCACTATTGAACAAATACATCGAATGGTAAATTTTATAAGTTAGGTCTTTGCAGAATAGAAATATTGTTCACCAAGGTTTTTTGGGTATTTCCCAGGTCTTCGACAAGGTTTGGTACTATGGAGTTTGTTTAAACGCCAAAGAAGGATCTCGTACATTTGTTATAATATAGTAGTGTTTGTTTAATAGATACTTTTAAGTAAAATATAAAAGGGAAATGACAACTTTACATCTTATACAATTTAGTGTTCCTCAAGAGTGTTTCAGGCAAACTTCTTTACCAATTATATAAAACTGATATTCCGACATTTAGCACTATTGGTCACCAGCGAAGACCTTATGCCAGCCTCAAATCGTCTTCAGAGCTCAAGCCTGGCTGAGAAAATGTAAAATTAGGCTCAACGAGTCCAAATCTACACACGTTACATATGTCCTACATAGAGATACTTACCAACTTGTGGTATTAAATAACCAATAGACACCACAACAAGATAGTGTCATGTATCTAGGAATGTATCTGGATAGATGCTTAGCATAAAGGAAACACATATTTACAAAAATAAAACAGCTTGAGCCATAGTTCTGCCAACTTTATTGGTTTATCGGTCGCAAGTCTCAGCTTTCCCTTGAAAGCCAACTTGCTATTTACAAGGGGATTCTCAAGACCATATGGACCTATAGAGCCCATATGGTTCTGGGTTGGACACATTAGGAGAACGAGAAGAAGCAGATAAACCAACAGGAGAAGAATCATATCTAGAGACTAAGACAAGGAAGAAGAAGATGTCACTGTTAAGATGGATGTATGACATCAGAAAAGTGGTCGGAAAACAATGGCACAGACAAGCACAAAGCAGAGATGGGTAAAAAAGAAAAGAGGAGACCTACGTCCAACAACGGACAGAACTGGGGTGAAAAATCGTAAAGTAATTTAACTTACGATTTTTAATGAAGATTAATAACTCCCTTTAATTTGCATATTTGCACCATAATTTATTGGTCGTTGATACATTCCTAATATGTATTTTCAACTAATTATTAAAATAACTATGAAGTAAATGCACCAAGCAACAGATGTAATTTGATTAAAAGTAAAGTGATCTACCTGATCTAAAACAATAGCGAGTATATAAAGTGTTAACATGAATGACTATAACGTACAGATGAAGAAAATGACACAAGTTATTAACAAAATTATTAAAACCCCATTATGAAACGTCATCCCAAGGGGTGAAAGGAGATGCGTAGCCCACCAAAGATGGTTTTAAACAAAGATAATGCTGGCAATGTGAAATAGCATTTAACATTGGGAAATTTTGCAATGTTGGAAATACTCCAATAATTTGTATTGCACGTATGCAATTAAGACATTAGGATCAATGTCAATGATTGTGCTTACCTACAAAATAAATTATCTTCAAATTTACTGACAGATAAATACCGGTATTTAGACTATCAAACGAATGTTCCTTTGTGTTTATAACTAATACATTAATAAAATCAAATAGAACATTTGTTTATATTATTTTGAAAATTTTAATTCTTTGCCCCGCTACACAGTGAATTCACGAAAAGTGTCTTTGATCGTTTGCAATCGATTTCGATGTTGCATAAAATATTGTTCGAATACCCAAGTTGGCAGAGTAAATGGGCGGGTATAAACGTAAGATGTGATAGAAAAATAATAAGTACGTGGTTGCTGTACCTGAGGCGTATACACATTTAGATAAAGGCAGTCTTCATTTCCTAATACAGTCCCCGTGAAATCATCCGTTTGCGGGCAAATGGGATGACTTTTCGACGCATCTAAAATGCCATCCCAAAGACCAGCCGGTTGTGCAACCTAGAAATCCATTAAATGTCAGAAAACAGATCTAAATTATATAGAAATTGTAGTTTTACCTTAAATCGTAAGTCTCCTACAGGAGGTTGAGCGTACGGTATTCCCGTGAAAGCGCTAAAAGTTCTCCCTTTAATAGTTTTCAAGTATTTTCCCTCTAATATTCCTTGAGGTATTTCTAACCTCGGTTTATCTGAATGTGCATATGCAAGACAAAATAGTAATACGATAATTTTTTTTAACACAAACATTTCGATAGGTTGTGATAAACTACAATTTATTTCAAGTACAAGGTATTTTATAGTACCCACGATATGGACCGGGATTAGGATTTTTGCGTCTGTGAATACGATAGTATTGTATTAATTTCCAATAATTAGAGATACGGTCACATAGTGTGCTTGAGGGGCTTGTAAGAAATCAGTTTAGTTCTAAATTACCTTCTTCTTAAAAGAAATCTCAAAATTATGGCATTATTTATTTAAACTAACACGTTTGTAACTTTTGTAATTTGTAACTTTATACCTAACGTACTTGATATTTTCTATTGAACAGCAGCTAACAACTTGACTACCCTGGTTTGACCAACGCTTATGCGCTACACACTACATGCATGACCCTGCTCTAGGTGAAAGCTTTCTTAACAAATCTGAGAACTACGTGCCTCTTTGATAGAAACAGTTTGAAATTTTGGGTGTCAGTGAGATAAGTATACAACCTGAATGGTTTTCTTCACAAAAATTGTAAGTTGTGTAAGAACTATGATTATCTTCTTCTTCTTCTTTTAAGAAACATTATTTGTTAATTATTGCTTTCTCCATATACACTACCATGGGACAATATATATTGCCATTGTGTAGGACATAGAATTTAATTAAGATTTTTACTCCTGGAAGTAAATTTCAAATTGTTTATTACGTCGTCCAATTTAATGAAATTGATAAATCTGTGCTTATACGATGGAGAAAAATCGGAAATCTCATGCCAAATCGGTAATACGGCCCTGTAGGGAAGTATCAAATATTCTGAAGTACTCTTGCAATTTCTCGATCAGATTTATTTTAGTGCTTTGGGTCAATCACCTATTCACATAGAAGATAAGGTTATATCAAGTGTGTATTTTCTGTTACACTTTGGCTAGTACTATTAGAACGTGTCTAATAAGTCAAGTAGATGATTAGTTTTGATATAATGGTATTTATTTTTACATCTGTTAAATGATTCAACAATAAAACTTATCTTCGACATTGAACAAAACAATAAATTATGTGCTGTCGAATTGGTTTCTTATCAATGTATGTAATTTTATTTGGTTTATGATTTAGGGCAGAATTTCGCAAACTGTAGGGTTCTCCTCTCTTGGGGAGGGAGGCGCAAACTTCCTCAAAAGGGGACCCAGCAGAAAAAAAGTAGAACGAAAATTTGTATATTGAAACCATTACAAACTATCTTAACTTAATGCTTAATCTTTATTATATTAATTTTTTACAAAAAAGACGCGTATGTAGGGTAAACCAGGGAGAGATGGCGAATAAAAGTTTGATTGCTTGTACTTTTTTTTTGAAAAATTTAATGCAAACCAAATAATTACCTTATTCCATTACAAACAAGCGTAAAAACAAAATGGTAACTCTAAACCTTAAACAAAACAGAATAATAAACTAACAAAAATATTTTTGATTTTCACTAAATCACCATCTTACCCATAGCAGTATGGGTTAGTTGGTGACTACTATATGGATGAGATGGCGATATACAAAATAAGTGCTGTTTTTATAAAAATAGTATCGAAACGCCTTTTTCAATGCAGATTTTCCGCAAAGGTCCGATAAATTTACATATTTTGTACAATCCTCGTGCAACCAGCGGTTACAGATGAGACACTGAAGCCAATCAACAGTCTTTTTCGTAGATTTATATTCCTCGCCGCCGCCTACACGACATTGTTCGTCTTCGTTGTCGCACTCTTCTTCAACCTGCATTTCAGGTTCTGACGATTCAGATGACGTATCAGGCACAACTCTTTTCTTCACTTCAGATTTTGTGCTTATCTGTTTATTTTTATTATCTTGTACTCGCAGTAGTTTTTTCCGCTTTTGTGCTGACTTTATCTTCAAACTTCCAATATTGCTTTCCGTATTTAGAGTAGTCAATAGCCAAATTTCTTGAATTTTTACGGACTTTTTCAATTTGAGACGGCATGACTGGTATTGGAGAAATTTGATCCATCATTTTGCCGGGGGTGATATCATCATTATTTGACACACTTGGTTGATAAGAACTTGTTGAAACGGAATTTTTTGAACAGCCTGACTGAGAGGAACTTTGTTGAAGTTGAATTTTTTGAACACCCTGGCTGAGAAGAACTTGTTGAAGTTGAATTGTTTGAACAACCTGGTTGAGGAGAGGCATTTTTTGAAGAATCGGCGGATGATTGTGGGTCAAGTGATTGCAAATTTTCGATTTCAGGTGCAGTTGTAGTTAAGTACGCGTAAACGGGTAAATGTTGTGCGGGTCGGGTCGTCTGGGGTTGTTATGTTTCCGTTGTTATGTTTTTATATGTAAATAGTTACCGATTATTTTTATCAAAAGCTAAACATTAAAAATTGATCTCTCCAATTGTGTCTTTTCTTTATACGTTATTTGGTGTTAGGACCATCTGATAAGTCCTAGCACCATATTGTAGTCTGGAATGGCATGCGGCAATGCGGATTAAAAGGGGAAATGCCTGTTGCACGAAAACCCGCCAGCGCGTTATTTGTTGTAGCAGCTTTTATCCAAGCTTCAGATAGCAGTCTTCCAAACGATAGTCTAGAGATTTTCCTAGTAGGGTTTATTTTCATGTAACAATTACAAGCACGTTAATAATACGTTTTTAATGCTTTAAAAAACGCTCTGTCCAGAGGTTGCAACTAATGTGTAGTGTGACTAGGCAAACATAACAAAATTATGTTATGTTCCTCTGCAAATTCTAGCCCCTCCACTGAGCTACAATGGGAACTATGCCCATCCAATATCAGTACCACAGTTCCTTGAGTTTTCCTTTGCAGAAAATGATTTTTAAGCCGTAAATTAAAACTGTCGCATGTCACATACGCGGATTTTTGGGACATGTAAATAACCGACCCTGGTGGCATGCCGTCTTTATATTCTGCCTTTTCATTTTTACCTTTAAACACGCAGGCAGGGGGAAGAAATGTGCCTTCACCGTTGCAACAAGCAATAACGGAGATTGTTTCGCCCTTTTCTCCGGATGTGACATTTGAAACACTTTTGGACCCCTTCGCGGCGACTACATGCCCAGGTTTATTGTTCAGTTATAGTCCTGATTCATCAACGTTGTAGAGGTTACTTGGTTTATCAACCAGATCATTTGTGATCAAAACGTCTTGCAGCAAACTGAAATATTTCGTCACATTTTTTCGATTCATATTTCGGGCACGAGCTTGTGAGATGCCCTCGGATTTTCGGACGCTCAATTCTGAATTTCTGCTCTAGAACAAATGTAACCAATCCAGACCGGCCATTTCTATTTCCGAGTTGAATGTGTGTCGTATTTTCAGCTGCTCAGCTAGCTTATACGCAATTGAACGTTCTTTGTTTCTTGTTGGTGTAAACCCGAACTTCTGCATCTTCTTATGGGTTACTAACTTCTTCTCATTTTCGGTTCCTAAGGCTGACGAAGGCCCCAGTGCTGTGTTGAACAGACAACCTTTAGAAATTCGTCGCTTAAGAGTTGACCAAGGAACTTGGAACATTTTAGAAGCCGCATGTAGACTGCATCCCTCCTCTTGGACAGCTTTTGCAGCATTTTGTAGCTGTTCTTCAGTCCAATCGCCTCTAGTAGACCCCTTCTTCCTTTTATAAAACGTTGGCATACTTCCCTACAATGACGGAACACACAATTATTGTTATTTGTTAGTATTTTACGTTATCTGTAAATATTCACCATCTCTACCATAGTCGCGTTCACCAACTATCCCATTTATACGGGAGAGATGGTGAATGCCATTAACCTTATCTCGATAGGTTTCTGCGTTTTTTTTAGGTTAGTTTATATCTTTATACTGAACACGCACATTACAAAATAATAGCATGTAGGTGCATCTAACGAAGTGTTTAAGCAGAAACGCAAGACCTAGTAATAATATTTGATAGGATTGAAAAGTTATTTTGCAATTTACTTACTTGTTTTAAAAGAACCGTGGGGAAATTTATACACCCAGTAAACACATGCTAGTGTATAATGTCTCTGTGGTATAACTTAGGCCATCTAGCGACTACTATCAGAAATAACACCATTCACCGTCTGACCCACTATCACCAACTCTCCCTGGTTTACCCTAATGTACTTACGATAACTCCATAAAACTGACTATGCAACAGTTTATTTAAACAAAGTATAGTCTGTTTTTTAACTGAGAGGAGAAAATACGAAAGTCACATTCACACTACAAAGATATCACCAGAAAATACACTAGAATCGTTTGGCAACAAATTTGAATTTAATAATCTTTAACAATTACACATGAGATTAGCTATAATATTTTATTGCAATAATATGGTAATATGAAATTATTCAATTTTGTTGAACAGTATAGAATCACAAGTACATCGAAAACTATTAAGAACGGAAAAATTGATAACTGAAATAACCATCAAGCTCCTCCAATCTCTCTCTCTCTCTCCATGGCGCTACAGTCCCATCTGGACCTGGGCCTCCCGTAGGTTTCGCCTCCACTCTTCCCTGTTCTGTGCGCTAGTCTTCCAGTTTTAGGTGTTAAGTAATTGCTGTACATCCTCTTCTATGTTATCGGACCATCTTTGTGTTGGACGGCCTCTTGTTCTTCTGGCTTCCATTTGTCCTTGATGTATTTTCTTTGGTATTCTGCGATCGTCCATTCGTTTTACATGTCCAACCCATTTCAGTCTTAACAGTTTTGCAAATTCTACTATGTTTGCCTCCCTATACAGTTGTTTCAATTCAAAATTGTACCTTATTCTCCACTTATTCTTGTATCGGACCGAAAATTCTTTGTAGTATTCGTCTTTCAAAACATTGTAATTTCTTCTGCCTCTTTGGTCATTGTCCATGTCTGATATCCACATGTTACCACCGGTCTTGTCATAGTTTTGTATATTTTTAGTTTGGTTATCTTTGTTAAATATCATGCTTCAAAGATTGACATTAATGAGAAATATGTTCTGTTCCCGGCTGTAGCACATAGTTGAATTTTTTGCATAATCTTGCTTACACTATTTATTTGAACTCCCAGGTACTTGAATTGTTGTAAATACTACTTCAAAATTTTTGTCCTCTAGTGTAAAATTTTGACCTATTCTTCTTGGAGGTTTTACTTTTAACAACTTTGTCTGCTGTACGTTGATCTGTAGTCTTATCCTTTTGAGCTTGTGTTTCTATTTTCCTGTAGATGTCTTTAATTTTTCTTTCCGATCTTGCTATCAGGTTGATATCATCTGCACATCTAATCACTTGGTGTGACTTGTTTATAATGATGCCACCGGTATTGTCTGGTGTTTCTCTAATTACTTTTTCCAGTACTAGGTTAAACAGTACTGGGTCGAGCTCATACCCTTGTCTTACCCTTTTGGATGTTGTGAACGTTGGCAAAGTATCCTGTATCCTGTATTCTCATTGCAGCTCTGGAGTTTTCCAAGCTGTTTCGATTTATGCTGTCATATGACTCCTTGAAGTCAATGAATAGTGGATATATTGGTATATTGTATTCCCATGCTTTTTCCAGTATTTGTCGTGTTGTGAAAATTTGGTCCGCGGTGGATATGCCCTGTCTAAAACCGACCTGGTACTTTCCGATTATGTTGTTTCCGTAAGCCATTATTTTTTGTTGTATGATGTTTCTGAATATTTTATACGTAACACACAGCAATGATATATCTCGGTAGTTACTGCAGTGGTGCTTGTCCCCCTTTTTGTAGGTTGGGAAAATGATTGCTGTGTCCCATAAATTTGGCATTTCTTCCTTAGTCCATATAAGGAAGATTAACTCATAATTTCCTTAGTTAGTGCTTCTCTGCCGTGTTTTATTAGCTCGATTGGGATGTCATCAATCCTGGTGTTTTGCCATTTTTCATCTTTTATATGGCAGCTGCTTTAATCTCCGGCGATAGTGTACATCTTCTTACACTTGGTGGTCTTTCGTTTACCTTCCTTTGCGTTAACAGTTCTGCGAAGTGTTGTCTCAATTTTTCTATTACTTCTTTCTTGTGTTATATATTTTCGTTTTTTGTTCTTGCACATTGAGGGCAATATGAACCCCATATGCTTCCATTTATTCAGCAGTTAGAAGACCCACTTTCCAGCAGGATAATGCCCGTCCCCATATTGCAAGATGTTCTATGGACCAATTTGCAGAGGATAATGACAACCTCTTGCCATGGCCTCCTCAATCTCCCGATCTTTTGCCCATCGAGCATGTTTGAGACATTATGGGGAGAAGACTGAGGAACTTGTTGCATCCTCCGGAGACGCTCCAACTTCTACAGCACGAATTACAGGTTGCTTGGGACACAATACCTCAAGAGGAAATCGACCATCTGCTAGCATCGATGCCAAAACGAGTGGGGGAGTGTGTAACCAATAGGGGGGGACCAACCCATTATTAATAAAAATTATGTTTATATTTTGTTCTTTTTCTTTAAAATTTTAATCAATTGCTACCTTTTAGTAGTTAAACGTTTGTGCCAAGTTTGGTTAAAAATTCCTACCCTTTCTTGGTGTTGTGATTTCCATGTCACTAAGTATATAATGAACTTCCTCTATGTATCAGGAGAATTTGGGTTAATTTAATAATATAGTTTGTCATATTTTTGGTTCTATATTGTTCGTCTTCTATAATTTTCTTGAAGTCGTTGATCATGTTTGGAAAATTTGTAGCACCTTGTATAAAGATTGGGGGCGGTCTCGGTATTTTTGCGTTGGAGGAATTTGAGCTATCTTGCTTTGTTTCCGTTACATGTGAAAAACGGTTTGACTGAGTAACTGGATCGATTTCTTCTGAATGAGGATTTTTTTCATTGCTCCACTTCACTATTATTTTTCTTTTGTTTCGTTTTACCCCTAGCCAGCTGTTTTTAGTGTCCATGGTTTCTTCTACTTCTGTATCGGACTAAAACTCAACTGAGTTTGTTTGTGTGTTTGGTGTGTTGGTTTGTGAAGACTTTAGTTGGGGACTGCATGGAGAATAGTTTTGCGAGATAGAGGCAAAGCTTGGTGTAAGTACTTGTTGAGATTGCTGAGAAGGTGCACAAGTTCGTTTGCATTTGAGTGTTTGGTAACAGCGGGGACTGAGCGTGAGCCCTCCCACCCCACTTCCCCCTCATCTCTCCAATGTCCTAAATGTTTTGCCTTTTGGCACTCCTTTCCGGATTGCAGAAGCAAACCCAACCATCCCACCTGTCCAAACAGAACCTCCATCTATTCCCGCTGTAAAGGCAATCATCCAGCCTGGTCCCGTGACTGCTCCAGATTCCCCAAACCCCAAAGTATCACCCCCTAAACTCCGGTTGTCCCAACCAAAACCATCGAAACCAATATCGACCCTGAAATCTCCGACATGGATGATAACCAAACCCAGGAACACTTTCCTTCGGTGAGACAATTCGTTGGCTTCCTCACCAAAACCCTTCTTGACCTCTTTCCCCTGCAAAAGCAGAAAATTCAATCCACCCTCGAGCAATCTACTCGCGTCTGTTTAGACCGATTCCTCCGAAGTTCCCATTCTGGAAAGAAATTGATTTTTACGTTCAACTAACACCCCAACACCTCTTTCTCTAGCCCCCCCCCCGACCTCCTTAATGACTCACAATCTCACTTTCGGCACCGTCAACGTCGACGGACTTCTCCGTAAATTTCAAACCGTTAGAAACCTCCTCTCCACCGACAACATTTCTGTCCTCGTTATCACCGAAACCCGAGCGCACGCAATATCAATTTTTCAGGATTTCATACTTAACAAAAGCCCAATCTAAACCGCAATGCCCTTTATGGCATAGCTTATCCCAATTGGTATTATCAGAACACCCTCTTCCAGCGCAACTACAGCATCTTAAAGTTGTCGTAGTAAATCTTCACATTAACAATCCCCAAATAACCATTATCTGTTATTACAACCCTCTCCGCCATCTGAATTTCTAATGACTTGCTCAATTACCCCTCCCAAATCAATCACTGCATTATCATGGGAGATTTCAATTCCCGTTACACAGATTTTGAGAACACTCTCCCCCTCGCCCGTCTTCGCAACTATTTTCCCACTTTCATAACCCATAATGGGTGCTCTATCGTTAATCACATTTTAGTCACTGACAATCTAACTCCCTTCACAAACCTTCATCGTCACAACTGTTACTTCTCATCACCTCCCCGTAATCTCAAATCTATTTTTCCCTGGCCTCCAAACTCAACCAAATTTTGTCACAATCGTTGACTACCCCAATGCCGACTGTAACAATTTTCAAGAATTTATCTCCCAGAATCATCCCCCCATTGTCCCATCAGATATCCCAGCCACCATCGATGACCAAATTTCAGGATTCACCGCCTTTATAATTCAAGGCAGAACTATCCATGTTCCGACCAAAGGCATTACCAAACATAGAACTCCTCTCCTCCAACATGTTCTAGACCTTATCCGTCGAAAACGACGAGCCTAACGCAAGTACCCAATTATTTAAAGCGACTAGGTAGGCCGCCCGCCAGGCATCGAGCCGGGAAATTTAACTTTCCACGTTCCGCATCGCAGCCCAATGCTCTAGCCACTGGACCACCACAACTAAATACAATTTGACTTGTAGTTAAGGAGGAAAAATTAGAGCTCTACCGCTTTGTTGAAGAGGTTAGCTGAAACAATATTGAACTTTTCTCGTAATATATTAAAACTTGCTTTTAGATTCAAGCCAATTCCGCAGAAATTGAAAGGTATCTAAGGTTTCTTGGATTTCTGAAAGGTTTCTGCGGATACGCAAAATTTATGATAAGGATGTTCAATAGGCCAAAAAAGCCTAAATGAAATGAGATGTTTGGAAAACAAACTAAACATAAAATCTATTTTGTAAATATCTTCAAAGTAACTCAGATATTTTAAAATCCGTCTTGTATTTGTTGTTAGATACTGTATTTTAAAAGTAGCTTTATGTGTAATAAAGATATGTTTTTATTCGTCGATCTCGTCTTACCTTGAAATATCTTTTCAAAAATTTCAGCATTTTTTTATTATTTCTATTATCTAATCTTCTTTATACATGACAAATACTATAGAAAACAGACTACACTAATAAATATAAACAATAGCTATTTTAAATCCTATACAGAGCTGTACTGCGAATAAGTAGAAAATGGTTCTTATATTTTAGTAATTTCATTTCACTCATTGCTTTAGTTGTTGATCCAATAATATAATGTGATGGACAACCCTAATATTATTAAATAAATAATTAAAATAATTTTAAATTATTCTTAAACATGGTAAAATATCCCCAACAACGTTACTTTCCTTTACGTACATTAAATTACACTTAAAATTGCTCTTATAAATTCTTGAATCAAACAAAACGTTCTCGACAACACATAAATAACTCATGATGATGTTGCAACTTTAAATATAGCGCCGGTTGATCTTTGAAAATTAAACAGTACAGTACAAGCATGTAAAAGGTTGAAGAAAGAATTAGAAATTGTATTAAAACCATATGCGAAATCTGCAAAATTTTGCCACATTATTTGTGCTTTCCACTCACATAAGAATAAACAAACAAATCAACAAAATCTATGACGTAGATTAACAAGATTGAATAACGACGCTACACTTCGTAAAAATTGCATCCATCCTTATACGGACGCACTTGTTTTCTTTCATTTAAGCTAATATCGCAGTAGTTGAAACTCGTTCTGCGTCGTCATAACCTCCAACAATGCTGAACGCCCACCTGTTGCTGGAAATATTTCTTTGCGAATTCGTTGGAAATATAAAACACCGTACAGATAAGTAGCAATTTTTAGAATAAGTCTTCACACCTTGTTTGTTGAAAGGAATGCATTTGATAAGAATAACCTCCAGTATACAAATACACTAATTGTAAATTTTATTAAATTCCTCAAAAATCAAATTGAGTTTGTCCTTAAGAAGATGTTTTGTTCTTCACTAAGGATGCTTAATAATTAGTTTCGTTGAGGTAAAATATTTAAATGTGTTTAACATTTCATTTAATTGTAGATATTTTGACGTATCGCAGTTTGTTGCCATTTGGATACGTCATTCGAAGCGATGGTACAAACGAAATCGAAAACCAATTGCAAGCTACAGACGCTGCTTCTGAAAAAAACCAATTCAAATCTTGAATTAATGTTTTTTTTAAAGATAAATTACTGTTGTAGATACACGTAAACATAAAAAACAACGCAATTCCACATATAACACTTGACAACTGGATATATTTCAAATGATTACATAATTACATAGATTTTAAACTAAGTAGCAGGACGAAAGTCCGTCCACCTTTACACACATCTTCAAATGGCTACTGGTCTCATAAACGATGCCAATCTTGCAAATCCTCTGCTGGTTGCTAGGAAACCGCAAGAAGACATGATCTTTGAGAGCCAGTTGCTAAGTAACAAAAAATACAAATAGAAACACATGAAATAACAACGCATTTAGCAAGAATCTGAACACATCTCCTGATTTTTAACAGCAATCAGAAAATAGGACCCTATTATCAAATTTTTAACTAAATTTATATTATATCAATAACTTTTTATAATTGATAAAACTAATAAAGTTCTGCATGTTTTAGTATCTCACTCGAGTATCATCCGATGTGTAATAATAAAACAAACATTTTCCTTTATTAAAGTACCTACTTAGCGCACTCTGGAACAAAACAGTATTATAAAATTCACACAAGAAAAGTCAAAATTCCCACAAAACACATTAGTGTCTACGTATGCTGAATACATATCACACATGTATTAAAACGCGTTTGTTTACAGATAGGAAAACACAAATAGTTATGGCAAAAGCTTCCTAAATGTACGATATTAACAAAAATAAATCCACAAGAGGCTACGGTCGCGCAAATTCAACATCAAACTACACAGCGATACAAAAATACCCATGGAAAAAATGGGTCCTAAGCTTTATTCAATAGTTTGTTTCATATTATAGTTTTGCTGCATAAAATACTTTAAGTAAAGACTTTAAGCTTGATTAAATAATTAGGAATAAGATAACACAGCAATATGTACAGTGTCTTGGGCGTCATAAAAGTTCTGTTTATAATCATCGATTAGATTTATATGCAAAAAATTCAAAACTAAGTGTAAAGTATATCACAATCATTCTTTGCATAACAAATTATTACATATGAATACTAATTTAACAACGTATTCAATTAGATCATACGAAAAATATGTTAGCACTAGACGGAGGAATTGACATTTCTCTTATAATTCGAAATATCTAGAAAATTAAGTCTGTAGGTCCAAAAATCTGGAACACCGCCCTGGTTTTCTGTAGTATATAAAACCTTGTACTTATAGCAAATTGCAGTTGTTATTGCAATCTATCGACATGTTCGCACCTACGAAAATTGTCGTAGTACTACTTTTTGCTGCATATGCAAATTCAAGCGATCCGATAATAAAAATAAATCAGGGAATTTTGCGGGGAAGATATTTAAAAACTATTAAGGGAAGAACGTTTAGTGCTTTTACGGGTATACCTTACGCAAAACCACCCGTAGGAAATTTACGCTTTAAGGTAAAACAACACTTTCTTTTTATTTTACTCTTTGATATTCAATGAATGGGGTAAATTTTAGATTGCACAACCAGCTGAACCTTGGAAAGGTATCTTAGATGCATCGAAACCTCATGCGGTTTGCCCCCAAAGTGACTTAAACAATACTGTAGAAATATTTGGGAATGAAGACTGTCTTTATCTTAATGTCTATACGCCTCAGGTATTACAACTACATGTTTCCTAAAGTTAGCCCAACTACTTTGATTATCTGTAAAAGATTACTGAAAACCCCGTCGCGAGACAGATATAAGCGGTCGTGAACGTCAACAATGTCGGTATAAATTTAATCCAAAATTCTATTTGATTGTAATTAAGTTTTTAGAACTTAAATTGACACTTTATTCTCTAAGTTACTAGATTTTACATCTACGTGTATATCTCGCTACGCATCTCCTCTACACCTTGGTATTCATTCCCTGATGGGGTTCTTAAAATTGTATGGGTGATATGTTGTACTATTTATATATGTAATCAGTTATTCTAATAATATATTGGGTGTACCGATGCATTGAGTATACAGGGTGTTAATGAATTGCAGGGACAAACTTCTAGGGCTTAAAGTATACATGAAAACAAACACTTGTTGTTAATAAATGTATGGTCAAAAGTGTTGCTTTTCAGGGATAGAGCTTCTCAGGGATTCTTTAACAGGCGCCAAATGTAGGGAACTCAATTTACTACCTACTATTTGTTTCCATAACGACGGAAATTAATACAGGATAAATAAAGCCCTCCTTCCCACTTTTCAAATTCAAATTAAAATTAAAATAAATTAATTAACAAAATGCTTCAAAACTAAGCAATGGAAAAACCCAAAATTACAAAACAAAAATCAACTATTTGAAAAATTTACAATAACTAATTCAAAAATTAATAAAATTATAGTAAATGTTCAAAATGTCGCCCCCCAGCTTCTACACACGAAGCACATCTAGGAAGTAAATTTCTGCGCACCGCTGCAAATATACCAGGAGTCTGTTGAACTTCTTCACATGCAGCAAGAATACGCGCCGTACGTTCTTCTACAGTTTCAACTGGGAAAGCATACACTAACGCTTTAACATGACCCCACAAAAAGAAATCAAGTGGGGCCAAATCAGGCGAACGTGGAAGCCACGCCACATGCCCTCTTCGACCTATTCATCTGTTGGGAAAAGTGTTATATAAAAATTCCCTGACTTCCGCCTAAAAATGAGCAGGTGCACCATCGTGCTGCAGCAATATTAGAGGTGGAAGGTCTTCCAAAAGTTCAGGCAGGACATGGTGCAAGAAATTTAAATAAGTTGCTCTTGTTAACCTTTGGGGTAGCAGATATGGCCAATGAGTCTATCGGCAACAATCTCGGCCCAACTGTTCACTGAAAATCTTTGCTGATATCCTTTTTAAACCACAGCATGGGAATTTTCATCGTCCAAAATGTGGCTGTTTCTACTGTTGAAAACTCCCTCCTTCGTAAAAGATGCCTCGTCACTAAACAGAACGTTTACTTGGTATTAAGGATCCTCATTACACCGCCGTAGAAATTCCTGGCAAAATTCTACCCTTCTGGGTAAATCTGCTTGAACCATGGCTTGTACCTTCTGTGGATGGTACGGATGTAGCTGCTGCTCATGTAGTACCTCCCATACTGAAACGTGGTTCACTCCCATTTCATGAGCTAGGGCTCTTGAACTAATAGAAGGATTTTCAGCCACTCTCTAAAAAACTTCTTCTTCAAAATACACCGCTCGCCTAGTTCTGGTAGCTCCACAGTTGTGTCTGTTGAATGTACCTTCCTCCCGCAGCCGACGTAAAATTACACCAAAGGCCTTGTGCGATGGATGATTCCTATTCGGAAAATGCACAGATTATATAGCGATTATGGGAAAATGTTCTTGGTACAAGCGAGCAGCTTCGCGTGCATTACTCCAAGCAGCTCCATACGTAAACATCATGTCATGCTGTTCGGCAAAAGTATATTTCGCCATAACACAAAAAATATGAAACACAGAACGAAAATAACGAAGAAAATAATTATCAAAAAAATCACAGAAGCTAATTATAAAAGGTACAGAAAGAAATGAAAACAATATCACAAAAATAACGAATTGTGTCAAAATTGACGATATTTGAATGCATGTATGTGTAGATCGTACAAAATAATTTAAAATGCAATTTGGTTTGCCTATTTTCAGGTACATTTATTAACAAAAGTTGTTTGCTTTGTTGTGATTTGCAAGCCCTAGAAGTTTGTCCCTGCAATTCATTAACACCCTGTATATCCTACTGATATTTAAATAACATTTTTACTAAAATGGCGTGGTTTAAATAAACAATAATGTTCAAGACTAGCACAAATCAATTTCCTCTATGAATTTAACAAAAAACAAATTGAAAAGTAGGGAAAGATATCGTATTGCACTCAATTGTATTAATATTGAAAATGACATTTAGTGAAATTGCAGAGCACTAAATACATAACTTATAAGATTTCATTATTTCATTGTGACTGCATTAGGTTAGTCTACTAATACACAGTACTTGTTTGTTTCCTGTTTTCCAAGTCGATAAGGTGTTGCAACTAGTATGAAACCTTGAGACTATTTCACGTACAACGGTAATTGCAACAATAACACGCTTTATGAGATAATGTATTACTTTATTGATAAAACGAAACCTTCATTTTGTTATAACTTAGTACCCATGTTTTAAGTTGAATATAAATAATTCACTTCATCTCTTTTCAAATAATGAAAGAATTGTTTACGCGGATAACGCTTACTTCAATAGATGTGATGGTTCAGACTCCATTATAGAATAGGATGGAAGGAGATGCGTAGCAGCACATCCACATAATCTCCGACGATTGACTTAGTATGTGTTTACAATTGATTCTCAATATATAATTCAGTATCGGAAGAGATACTAATTAACGACTGACTTACTTACATTTACATATTTATTTTAGTTAAAGTATGGCGTTCGAAAACTTCTTCCAGTAATGATATACATCCACGGAGGGGCATTTCTTCTTGGAAATGCTAACCTAGATCAGTACCATCCTGGTATACTTCTAGACAAAGATATAGTACTTGTCGTGCTCAATTACAGATTAGGTAAGATAATTCGATTTAGGTAACTTACATACTTACCCGCAAAGTTGTACTAACTCATGGACTGGTAATGTTGGGAAGTGGTTAGAGCTTCACCATAGTAGGATAATACGTTCCACAAATTCTAGGTCCTCTGGGATTTCTATCTACTGGAGATACTGTTGTACCAGGTAATAACGGATTGAAGGACCAAAATTTGGCGATTAGGTGGACCAAGGCAAATATCCATAATTTTGGAGGAGATCCTGAAAGCCTTACCATTTTTGGACAATCAGCTGGCGGTGCTAGTGCTCATTTTCACATGCTGTCTCCTCTTAGCAAAGGTTAAACTAAACACAATAAATTACCATTTGCTTCACTAGTAGCCATTGTTCTTTATAATAGATTTAATAAAAGGGGTGATTAGTCAAAGCGGAACTGCACTTGCTCTATGGGCTCTTGCACCAAATGATCAGGGACTGAGACATTCTAGAAAATTAGCAGAGTTTTTCAATTGCTCTTCCGAAGTAAGTGCGGAAATGGTTGAATGTTTAAGACATGTGGATGCCTATGCAATTACGAAACAGCAGGATATGTTTCTAGTAAGTAAATGCTACATGCTGTTAAAACTAGTAGATAATAGAACAGTAATTCAAAAGAATGAATTAGGGGAGACATTACGTCTATCAATACAGTTACATCTCAGTCTTTCCCTATTGTACACGTCCGTTTATCCTTCTGTATGGTTCATGTTCTGGTTTCATGTTACACTTCCCCCCACGCAGTAAACCCCTTCTGATTATTTTCCTTCCAGCGTTGCCTTATATTTTTTTATTGTTCTGCTTTTTTCCATTTTCCAATCTAAGCCGAGCATTTACTGTGCTACAAACGTGTTGTTAGTTCCAAATGGTATCAGATTATCTATGCATTTTCTACCGGGATCAGTATTTTTCAACCTTCTTCTTTTAGAGGTCATCTTGAGATTGGATTTCCGTTGTTTCTTCTATAATGGGGATTAATTTATTGATACTGATAACAGTGATAACTAACTTCTTGGTGCTCTTCTAGGAAGTTTGCAGTTAAATAGTTTTCACTAAGCGTCCATCAACTTAACGTACTCATACTATTCCATTTCCTTTTTGATCAGAATACTTGACCATACTTGGAACATTTGTCTCTATTGCTGTATAGAACAAATTTCGACGACTTTTGAGGCTTGTTTACTACCATTCGTTTGACTTCTGTTTGTGTAGCGTTTGTAGGTATTGGACAAACAGTTCCTTTGTATATTCTGATCATTCTGTTTATATTTACATATTTGTAACTCCACATTTAATCTTTTATACTTCGCATCCTTGTAATTCTTTCATCTATTCTATACGTAATTCTTTACTGTTCATGATTTTTGTTCGTTGCTTTCTGGATTAGCTTATCATCTAATTCTGGTTTTCAGCGTAGAAGATCTTCCAAAATAGCTACTACTTTTGTTATAGTTGAGACTAATAATATGTTGTATTTGACTACCAAGTATTGTATGTAAATAATATTTTATGTTTACCAACATTTACATTAGCAATACATGGATTATGTATAGATTATAGTTATTATGTACCTCTCATTTGTCATAACTGCCTCTATAATTTTATACATTGTTCTCCTCTATTCCCATCCAAGTTCTGACGTCTAGAGAAAGTATGGTCTTATTATTTATCATTTTCTTCTATCTTTCCCTTTCGCATTTTCACAAGTTTCGTTTTTCCTTAATTTATTACCAAATATACCCATTACACTGCTTCTACCAAGTTTTTGATGATATGTTTATTCTATGTATTGATATTTTACATTGTCATACCATTTTTGTAGTATTATTTTGCAAAGTAGCGGTGATATAGGATATCACTGCCTTCATCCTATTCTAGTTTTGAAAGTTTTTGTGTTATTTCCTTGAATTCTTACACACAACAACAATTCATTCTCAAATTCTCTTGGTATTCTTTGACAATCGTCTCCATATACAAGTTCAGTAATTCCTTCGTACATGTTACCATTATTTTATACACTATATCTACGAGGACAAGATTACTATAGTTTTGACATTGTGTTGCCCCTGTATTGTCGTTTGTAGTTTTTATTACCCTTAATATTCCTAACATTACTCTGTTTCCCCCTGGGCTGTTGTTGATCTTAAGGTTATTGACGATTGTTTCTTCTTCCTCTTTGTGATTCTGGTAGTGTTCACTTTCTTTACCTTCGCATTCTTCTGTGTGCTCTCCATTAATAAAATCATCATAAATTAATTTTAAGGAATGGCAATCGGATCCCTTGGTACCCTTCAAACCAGTAATTGAACCTAACATTAAAGGAGCGTTTTTATCTGAACACCCCATAGATATAATAAAGTCAGGTAAGGCCGCCACGGTTCCCCTTATGATAGGTATTACCACTGAAGACGGAGCAATGAAATCACCAGGTATGTTTGAAAAACATTTACTTCACAATATTTAGCAGATTCCAAACTGTAGGTATATTTGGAGTTCCGCAAGTTTTAGAGGAATTCAGCAAAGACTTTGATAGAATTGCTCCTATAACAATGCTTTATGGTGAAACTGCACCTGATAAAGATTATGTGACTAGAAGAATAAAAGAATTTTACTTTGACAACAGGACGATTGCCAATTCGTCTCGATCCGAAGTTACTGATGTAAGAACTTTAATTGAAAATTTCAATATTTTTATAGATCATTATTTTAGATGTATACTGATAACATGTTCCTTGCGTCAGTCAATGATGTAGTGCCATTGCATATTACCTATACTAAAGTCCCGGTGTATTATTATGCATTTGGATATCGCGGAACCATGAGCCATAGCGAAATATTTGGAGATCCGTTTCATGACTATGGTAGGTTTTGGACTTGCGATAACAGCTAACAGAAATATTTTTACAGGTGTAGCGCATGCCGATGAACTCTTATATCTCTTTTTTCAAAATTTTACGTTTCCTGACTACACTCCTACTGCCGCTGATCAAAACATGACCGAAACTTTAACCGCGCTTTGGACAAATTTTGCAGTAACTGGGTAATATGTCCAGGAAAAGTTGGTAGTTGTTTTCTGAATAACTATGAATTTCAGTAATCCCACACCATCAAAACACTCCACCATTTTTCCAATATGGAAACCAGTTCAAAGTGAAAATTTGGAATACTATTTTATTAAGAATACCACCGACCTCAAAATGGAAGAAAATTTATTCCAAGAAAGGGCAGAATTTTGGAGATATTTACCTATAAATTAGGAAAACCATGGTATCGATATTTTTATAAGAAATACTGGTTGCTCAGTATTTCAACATGTATATATATATATATATATATATATATATATAAAATCATTAGAATTAGAAATTAACGATTATAATGAACTATCCATATTAATAACGACTATTAATGAGGAAGTTATTATTAGCTTTTATTTTACTTTTGTACATCGCTGGTTGTTCCTAGGACGTCGGGTTTTCTATACACTTCCTGTACTCCTTGCGGCCGTTTGCCAGAATTTCTGCTTCTGGCATTATCCTTCCTTTTCTTTCCACCATGGCTATTACAACTTCCTCCTATTTGTTCCTCGGCCTACACCTTGGTCTACGCCATTGCATTCTCATCTCCAGTACCACTTTGGTTACCTTATTTTGGTCTATCCTCCATACGTGGACCATCCGTTTCAACTGTTGCTTCTCTATCATTGCTACTATTGGCTCGTGTTTCAAATTGTATTTGATTATTTCATTCCCCATTCTATCTCTTCTTCTATTTTCTGTAAGCTTCCTTAAGTATTCTATTTCGGCTACTGTTGCTACTTATTTATGTTTGTCTGTTATGGTCTAAGATTCTACTCCGTAGGTTAAGGTTGGTGAGTATATTGCTTTGTAAGTTATCATTTTAGTCTTTTTATATTTGGTTTGCCTTTTTTATTCCATTTTCTATTTGTTTGTTTATCTACCATATTTTCCTATTATTTTTCCTAACTATTTATAACTGTCTACTTCGTCTAAATTCATGTTGTCTATACGTCTGTTTGTCATTTCTGTACTTTCCTTGCTTATTTTCATTACTTTACTTTTGTTTGATTTCTAGTTCTTCTTTCCAAGTATTTAAAGCTTCCTGTAGACTCCTCTCATTTTTTGTTATTAAAATTATGCCATCTGCGTATAATAGTTGTTGAATTCAGACCAACTGTTGTCTATTCCCGGTTTCGTTTTCTCTATATGTTGGTTACATTTTTCAACCTTGTTAATAGCTAGACAATGATGGGCTTAGGCAATCTTCTTGTTTCAGACCTGTATTTGTGTGTCTACGTGTTATTATCAATAACCACAGAAAAGTAGAAAGTCAACGCTACTGGGCTTTATTATTCGTAAAACCCCTTATATATTAAAAATTAGTTTATATTGTCTTTTGTAACATGAATATACCGAATAACAACGTATTCCTATAAGCCCTGTTATAGTTGTAGCAAACAATAGAACTTTTGATCTGGCAGATTTCATACCTTCTTCTTCTTCAGGTGCCATCTCC
>JABXWE010029521.1:0-27598 GCA_014611495.1 Limonius californicus
TTTAAATTGTGTTCCAAAATGTGGTAAGTATTTGAACTATATGTTGTATTGGCATCTTAGCTATTGGTTTCTAAACGAAAAGTGATTAAGTTATTTAAAATTCGCGCACATTAACTTTATAGGAAATTAATTTGAGTAAATAATCTAAGTTAACCCTTAATCTTAATTTCAATCCGATTTTCAATGGCTATGTTACCAATATGTGGTTTATTAATGTTATAGTTTAGTGTTTCTGAAAAATCAGTTTAATTTACTTAAAATTAGCGTCACTGTAG
This sequence comes from Limonius californicus, assembly GCA_014611495.1. Classification (NCBI taxonomy): domain Eukaryota; kingdom Metazoa; phylum Arthropoda; class Insecta; order Coleoptera; family Elateridae; genus Limonius; species Limonius californicus. The sequence continues at coordinate 276 of JABXWE010029521.1, forward strand.
TTTCATGGCCAATTAATTAGGATCCAAATTTGGATTAGGGTAATTTAAACTTAAACCGCGTTCCGAAATTAAATAAATATTTAAACTATATATTGTATTCGCATCTTAGCTATTAGCTTCTAAACGAAAAGTAATTAATTTATTTCAAATTTGCACCCGTTAACTTAATAGGAAATTAATTTGACTAAATATTCTAAATAAAATTCTTAATTTAATTTCGATCTGATTTGCAATGAATCTTTTTCCAGTATGTTGTATTTTAGTCTTATAGTATAGTGTTTGTGCAAAATCAGATTAATTTACCTAAAATTAAAGTAATTATACTTTCATAGGCATTTAATTAAGATCCAAATTCGAGTTACGGCAATTTAAATTTAAACTGTGTTCCGAAATTACATTTGTATACACAAGTATTTGAACTACATTTTGTATTTGCATCTTAGCTATGGGTTTCTAAACGAAAAGTGATTAATTTATATCAAATTCGCAACCGTTAACTTCATGGGAAATTAAATTGAGTAAATATTCTAATTATAACTCTTGATCTTTGTTTTGATCCGATTTTCGATGGATGTTTTATCAATATATTGTATTCTAATCTTATAGTTTAGTATTCCTGCAAAATCAGATTAATTTCCTTAAAATGAAAGTCGCTATAGTTATAGAGCAATTAATTAGGATCCAAATTTTGGATTACAACATTTAAAAGTAAATCTCATTCCGAAGGTAAATAAATATTTGAACTGTGCTGTGTGTTCCCGTCTTAGCGATCAGTTTCCAAAACAAAAAGTGATTTTGCCTTAAAACGTTACCAACCTTGTAGATAATTATGTAATTTGGATTTGTACTCGAATTGAAAGGTTTTTTAATTTCGAGGGGATGTTAAAATAATGTTTGGGGTCTGATATTGTAGTTCTCTCTTGATGGTTAGGTTTCATTCAAAAATACATACATTTACTTAAAATACAAATCAGCTAACTTTAAGGCGATTAATTACGATTCCAACTTGGATTGCACTAATCTAAATAATAATTTAGATCCAAATTTGAATAAATATTTGAGGTGTATATTGTATTCACATTTTTTAACAAGATTTTAAACAAATAAGGTTAAATTCCTTAAAATCCCGACCACTTTAATTGTATATCCAGTTAATTTCAATCCTAATTGGGATGACATATCAATCTTAATGGGATCCGGCTTGCTAATTACTTTATATACAAGAAGAGGATAATATTTGGTTAAGTGTACAGTTATTAATTATTTACTTGGGTCGTGATACAGATACAGATTATACTATTTTACTATTAATTTCGATCCAAATTCAAACTAGTGAGCGACCTGTACACGGTTTTAGTTACTAGTTCATATAAAGGTAGAGTTTCTTATTTGGTTGCTTATGGTTTTGATATAGCAATAGGTTTCGGTTGTATAAATTTCAATACACTTCATTTTTTATATACAAAGTGCTCCAACTTTATGATTTCTTTTCATCTTCACCTAATCTACCCGCCCGTCTGCTTAATTTCCGCAAAAGAACAACTTTAAGAAAACGTATGCGTGGCTGAGAGCTAAGCATAAAATTTTATACAGGTAACTTTGTAGAGCCATAACGCAACAACAGAGAAAAATTTAAGTGGCCATAAAACTAAGCTCATATTAAACTTCGGAAGTAAGTGTGTAAAAAGAGGTTTACAAGATTGATATGAGACCATAATAAATACATAACTACGTGCTGCATTCTATTTATATTAAAAACTTCTTGTGGGAAAATACGTGATTTAAACCCCAAACTTGCTGACATAAATTTTTTATTGCCCTGAAAACTGATCGCGAACTTTATAGTGAAAGTAGTGAAGTTTGTTGGGGAAGCGTACACAACTAAACTAGGCTAATAAATATATATTGTTTTATATTATTCAGTAACCACTTACGTTCACGAAATATTTATTTGTGTTGCAATTATAATACATCTTCCATATTTACGATTTTAGTTCTTAGTAACTTATAGGAGAAACGAATATCAATCAGATATTGATACAAAGTAAAGATTTAGTAGAAAAAAAGAATTCGGCACAGCAAATACCTAATTACATACTACTACTACTGTATTTGACATGAATTAAATAAACATTGGTGAGTATAGAGCGATTCATCTACAATTCATAATTTATCTGTCTTACTTGAAAATGAGGGCCAAGCTAAAGGCTGTTTTGATAATATATAGGATGTGAAGAAGAACAGGACCTCATCTATTTATTAAAATAAGCAAATAAAATTTAGCTTGGGAAAGATAAGCATTAAATTCTATCAACATTATAAATTATCTACAATTTCTAACTTCACAGGAAATGATCATATCTTCCTTATTTTAAATGAACACCCAGTATATAATGGCATACTTACAATTAAGATAAAATCAAAGGAGAGCTCGGTACTGTTGTTTTTCAATAAGGTCAATTTTTTTCCCAAAACCGTGCTTCCAAGAACACGTAAAGCCGTCGGTCCCGGTTGTCATACGAACATTTTTTAACAACCTAAACCATGTACTTGTCTGATCGTCGGGTTAGATTAGCCTACAGCGTTGCACATGTTCAATGAGGGCTCACAGAACCTAGTCCATTGTAGGTAATTTTTTGTGTCACACGAGAAAAAATAAGTCAAATACTACTCCACATGAACTTTTTTTAGAAAAAAAAGAACGTTTTTTAAGTTGAGTACGGTCTTTTATGAATATCAAAGTGTTGTAGATTCAAATCAAACGAACACAAATAAATATTATTCCAGTTGTCAAAAAAAATAGAAATAGTTTAAGATATACAAGGCGTTGCATTTACAATAAGCAAGTTATAGTCTTTTTTTTTATAATTTGAAATCGTATAAAATGTTGTCAAACAACCACATTTCGTTGGTTTACTTTAATAAAGACACACTAAAGGATGATTCCATTCTCAGTAACATCCAGTATCCACCAAACTCATATATTCAATTTGTTTTTAGGGTTTCTATGCCTTTTCTTGCGTTATTTCTTTAAATTGTTTTCTCTCCTTACAGTATCCACTCTTACGTATTGTTTTCCCCTTCCTTGTATTCGAACGCTTGTTCTCTCTATGTCTCTGTTGATCTTCGTTTTTATTTCTTATATTATCTACCTCTTCGTTCCTACTTCTGTTTTTTCTTTTTTTCTATCTGCATCTCCATTTCCATTATCTTCTATGTCTGTAGTCGTTTTGTTTGCTTTTATTATATCTTTGTTGGTATGTTGTGTTTTTTCTTTTCGCTCGTCTTCATTTTCTCGTGTTTCACTGTATTGCTTATTTTTTATAATCCCCATCTTATGGTCAATTTGTATCTGTAGTTTATATCTAACTATAGATTGCCCAGTCTGCATCTCTGCTTTCTCCCTTTTATGGACTTTATGTGTGTTACGGTGTATGTCTCTATCAATATCCCTTTGCCTTTTCACTGTTTTTTTCTCCTTTTTTCCCTGTTTTACTATTTTCTTTCTCTCTAAGCTTTTTATACAGTTTAGTAGCAGCACTAAGATAGCATTTCCTTAATTTCTATCTGTATCTTTACTTCCTCCCCAATTCAATATTAATATTATATTCTTCTTTTTGTGAAGCTCTTTTAATTTTATTTCATATTTTTTCCCTCCGTTCTTACTTTTTCTACAGTTGTGCTTCCGCTGCCTATTCTTTTTATGAGTCTATGGCTCTACCTATTGTATCTTACTCTTTTTATCAACGTTTCTTCTCGTTTCCGTATTTTTCACTTTGCCTGTTTCCAACCTACCCTTAATTCGTCTTACATCTCTTTGTACTTATAGAGTTTTCTTTCCTGATTTTGTATCTCTCTGTACATTTCTGTTAATTTCTCTTCGTGCTTTGTCACTGCTTTATACCTACCTGTTCTTGCTTTTCTGCTCTCCTCTCTTTTCTAGGTTATGCTTATTTTATTTCTTCTGTCCAAGTTTTCGTTATTTTGTTTGTTCTGTCTTTCTGACGCCTCTTCCTCCTCACCGACTAGTTATTCTATTTTTTCCTTAGTCTAACATTTTCATTTTCTGATTTAATTTCGCTTCTTCCCAAATGCTTGTCCTCCTTCTATACCAATCTATATCTTGAGTGATTATTTCCTTTCGATTTCTACACCGGTTTGGTTTCTTCTTATTTCCTTTCTCTTCCACGTACACTCATGTTACTTACAGCCTTCACGATTCTAGTGGGGTCTTGTCTTCTCCAAAATTTTCTTTTCTTGTACCTCGCTTTTATCTTCCAGTTGTTTCTTAACCTGCCCAGGTCCTTTTCCCTTTTAGCTAGCCGTTTTGATCTTATTTGGGACTGTGAGATTCAAGGAAATCTCCGATTTCCTTAAATTGGTTGTTTTCACAAGGTGAGGAAGCTAGCCTCGCGCCCAACCCTCCTGTCCTATCTGGGCTTAGGGCCAGCTACGGTGTTCTAGAGCTCTACCTGAGCGGAGTTTACATTCTTATTCTACCTCTTATTGTTACATCGCTATCGAGCTATTTTTGGTTTTAATTTCCCCTGTTATTATTCATTCCCTCTTCCTTAACTGCGTTAATTCTCGTTGTATATTACACGTAATCTCTTTCATTTCTATCTTCATTACCATTTTATCTCTCCTGTTTATCTTACAATTCCTGCATTTGGTTCTTATGACCTCCAAAGTTATTCTCTCCCATCTTTCTACTTTGACGTTTGGTTTTTATGTTTTCCTTTATATATATATATATATATATATATATACGAAGTCGGAGAAATATATAACGGGATTGATGAAATACAAAGCATGTGAGGTAGCCATATGTGGAAATACTTCTAGCGTCCTTCGAAGTAATCTCCCTCGACTTCTACGCACCGTTGACATCGACAATACAAGTCGCGGAAAGCCTGCTTAAACTTGTCGCGAGGAAGTGCGTTTAGTTCGGCGGTAACATTCCGTTGAATGTCTTCCACGTCGTCAAAGCGCCTTCCCTTGACGGTCAATTTCAGCTGAAGGAACAGCATGAAGTCCGCTGCAGACAGATCCGGCGAATAGGGAGGAAGACTGGGACATTTCTTGTCGCCAAAAACGTCTTCACAATTAAGGCAGAATACACAGGGGCATTGTCGTGCAAAAGGTGCCACTTGCCGGAGGCTGCCAAATGCGGCCGCACACGTAGAATGCGTTTTAGTAAACTCGTCATGACACCCTTGCAGTACAGGCTAGTGACGGTGACACCCGGTGGCACAAATTCTTTGTGAATGATGCCTTGACTGTCGAAGAAAGTGATCAGCATGATCTTCACTTTCGATTTTTGGAGATGAAATTTCTTTGGTCTGGGAGACGTCTTCGATCGCCATTCCATGCTTTGTCTGTTGCTTTCTGTATCGTACTGGAAGTACCACGACTCGTCATCATTAACAATTGAATCCAGAAAATTTGGGTCACTGTTGGCTGTTGCAATAAAGTCGCGGGAGGTGTCCACTCGATGCGCTTTTTGCTTAGCGGTCAAATTGTGCGGGACAAATTTGGCACAGACCTTCCTTTTCTTCAAATCCTTCTCCAAAATGGTTTTAGTGGTTTAACGGCTAATACTCAGCTCCTGCTCCATCATTCTCAGTGTCACTCGTCGATCAGCCGCCACAAGTTGTCCTGCCGACCTTCACGAAATCTGGCAAACCACTCGAAAACGCGAGTTTCATATTTGTCAGACCTCGTATATATTATTGTGTTAGCTCTAATTAAATACTAATAATATTTTTAAAGTTGGTCGGGGCAAAATAAAATAAAGTGAATGGTTAGTGCTATAAAAACAACTCAAACTCTTAATTAAGATATGCTCCTCCAGATGATTATCCAAAATAAACAAATTCATAAATGGTTTAACCAACACGAAATCAAATTAAATCGCACCAACCTTTTTGCAGATCTCAGAGTCGCTGTTATAATTGGTCGAACTGTATAAACTCATGGAGCCAGTAACAAAGTAAATATACACACAAATAAAAACATAGGGAAAATCAAGAAAATCATCATATAAAAATCATTTAGCAAAATTCCTTTCAAAATTGTTAGTGGTTTCGCTTAAAGGCACCATAAAAGTTTTCAAGTTCATGATTCAACATAAACGTAATAAAACACCAATTATTATTTTATTTATTCTTCTAATTTTTTTAAACACTCACCCTATTTATACTTATGTGACCGCAAGTTTGATGGAATCCAATCCTGTCTTGAATTTTTAAAGTCTGCCAGTTTCGCCATGAACGAAGCGGGACCACGTCACGAATTCTCATAGCGAAACTGCGAACTCGTGGTCCAAGGGTTTGCTAAATCAAAGTAGTGCAGTTAAATGTTGTTTGTTGTATACAAATCCCGACCATACGTAAGTAAATGCAGCTCTCAATACTTCTCTCCAATCAGGATGCACTATTAATTGTTTATAAAACTTGTGCGGATAATATTAAGGTCCTAACCTCCAAATTGTCTCGAGGTAAGATTCCGTATTTGAGTTTCTTATTTTAAGTTACTTTGCTTTTATTTTGTACAGAAGCACAACCTTTTATTTATTTAATTATTTCTTCTTGCAGATTCCAAGTTTTCAACAAGCGACTTTAAGGTTTGTGTCTACTTGTCTAGTCAAATTGAAATCAAAAATAGTTGAATTATAAAAAACGACTGACGCCATCTTGTTCGACGAAATTCGAGATTTTTTGTAAATCTCGGCCGTAAGTTAAACAAAATATCTTGAATATATAAATAAACATTAACACATTTATTTTAATAAATAAACACTAAATTATGAACACTAAATGCAGACTTGACGGGGCTGCAAAAATAGCGTGCTTTCGGCTTGGTGGTCTAAGTGCAACTTCTTTTTTAAGAAAAAACCCGTCATTTTTCAGCGAGTTACCTAGCAACTCAACACATGCAAACACATTTTTTTGTATCCCCCAAGGGCTCAACCAATCAGGATAAAGCATTAAAATTGCCTAAATTAATTACGAATATCTTCTTCTTCTTCTTTTAGTGCCGTATTATGTGATGTTGGCGACCATTATAGCAAATCTATGTATTGTTCGCCATAATGATTATATCTTGGGGACATAATTTGGTGGTTTCCCATTTGCCTTCCACATCGTGGTATTGTAGCCGGTTAATCCGATTTACAGAATCGCCTACAACTGTCTACACTAGTTTGTGGCTGTTTAAGTCTCCGTGACCCACAGGCACTCCTACCAAAGCCACTGCTCTTTCGCAGATATCTATAGCCGCCACTCACCTAAGCAAAACTTACAAATTACAACAAAAGGAAATTATTATTGTGCTCCTTACAATATTACCTGCATTTCGATATCACTCAGCATACTTTTGATAATGCATTTTGAAATTGACAAATAATTTTACATTAGATTTACAAACAACTCCAATGTTAATCTAATTTAACACAAAGCTTCCTCACATACATAAGGACATTACTATACACATATTTTTCAAAAAGAAAATGATTAAATTCACAAATTTACATTTTTGTATGAAGCTGTCGAACAGATTATATTTTTACTCATATTTGTTAAATTACAGCTCAAGAATGCACGAATTCGGTTGAAAAGTATCTTCTTTGTCTTCCTGAAGATGAATATGAACCAAAATAACAAGCTTTGCTATCTAGGATTCAAGAAACACAGTTTACAGAGCAAAACCAAATGATCGGAACTATTAATTTAAATCGTATTTGATTTATATGTGGTTAAATAACTTATTTTCTTATAGGGTAGCTTTATTAGGTTTAGCAATAGGTTCAGATATCTCAACTAGAGCATGTTGTGACACAGCAATATATACAGCGTGTTTCTGAATAACATGCTAATATTTAAGGAGGTTATTCTTGGGTCCATTTTGAGAAAAAAACTTCATATGAACATATGTCCTAAAGGTCTTAACTTTTGAACTACAGGGTGTTAAAGTTTTAAGAAAAAAATCTTTTTTTTATGATAACACTGGTATGACCCTAGATATTTTTGTGAAACGTAGTACGCATCTTCTATGCATCAAAAGGCATTTTCTGCTGTACAACATAATTTTTTATTCTTGCCAGTGGCGTTCGTGCGGGATTTGCATTGAATCATTGTAAAGAGAAAAGTGATACGCCACTGCTTTTTCTTAAAGTAAAAATTATTTTTGAAATCCTCATTCCTTTGTGAGCAAATCTGGTCTCTTGATTTTTTTTTCGTTTGACGTACGGTTTTCGCATAAAAAAATAAAATTCATTCATGCGAGATGCAAATGAATGAATTATATTTTTTTATGCGAAAACCTTACGTCAAATGAAAAAAAATCAAGAGACCATGTTTGCTCACAAAGGAATGAGGATTTCAAAAATAATTTTTACTTTAAGAAAAAGCAGTGGCGTATCACTTTTCTCTTTACAATGATTCAATGCAAATCCCGCACGAACGCCAGTGGCAAGAATAAAAAATTATGTTGTACAGCAGAAAATGCCTTTTGATGCATAGAAGATGCGTACTACGTTTCACAAAAATATCTAGGGTCATACCAAAGTTATCATAAAAAAAAGATTTTTTTCTTAAAACTTTAACACCCTGTAGTTCAAAAGTTAAGACCTTTAGGACATATGTTCATATGAAGTTTTTTTCTCAAAATGGACCCAAGAATAACCTCCTTAAATATTAGCATGTTATTCAGAAACACCCTGTATAGTACTCATTTTAGAAATAATTTAAGTGAATATAAATAACAACATAAAAAACAAAACAGGAAAAAACATATGTTTTCAATAATTACATGTTTTTATTGTAATTAATCGTCTTTCTAAGAGATTTAATTAAACAGTACAAGAAATAATTTCGGCATTTTTAATGTTTCATATCAAGAATTTTAGACAAATAGACACCCTCATGATACCTTGTTTTTTCCATACCCTTCAAATGCTGTAATTTTTTGGGAAACCCTTGAATATGCACACCCTGTATTCTATTCTATTTATAAACTTCCAGAAAATTCTTTAGAAAAAATCACTCCGCTTCTTGTTAAATCAATAGTACGTTACCATAGTTACAGCATTCGTTTATCAACTGTCACAAGTATTTGTTGGCAACAATATTATGATCAGCATAAATTGTAAACCCTATGTGTCAAAAATAATGCAATCATGGTTCCAAGTTGAAGATTTAAAGAAAATGGCAGAGCCTGAAGAACCATATAAGACAGAGAAGCCATCCCTACTATCAAAATATCAAATACCTGTGCAACACCTCGATTTTGAGTATGTAGAGAAATGTCAGAATGGTAGAGAATTAGAGAAAATCTTGCTTATTCTGAAGTCAGGTCAGGAAGGATACTTCCCGGATTTGACTAACACGACAGAAAAGAGACTAGCGGAAATAAAACCCAACAGCAAACTGTTGAGAACAGTTTGTCCAGTTTTGGACAGAAAGGAGGTTAGCCAGGATGAATGGGATAATTTATCGAAAGATTTGGGAGACTGGGTTGATGATGTCAACAAAAAAGACCAAGAGTTGGAAATGAGGAAAGTAAAATCAGATGCACAGCTTGCAGAATGCGAAGTGCGAAAGACCAAAGACATCTGCACAAATCTTCAAATTACAGAAAATCCTAAACGTATTGCCTCAACGGATTATGAATCTTGGGATAAATATGACCCTGACACCGAAATATTTAAAATGGACCTTGAAGATGAAAAATTAAAAAAAGCAACTTTGGAGGAACAGAAGACTAGTTTAAAGAAGACCAAAATGGTGAGGTTCAACAACTTTGCCACGGAGGCAGAAGCTCTTTTCGAAGCAAACCGCGAGAAAGAAAGAGGAAACGAAAGTTTTAAAGCAGGCGAGTATCAAACTGCTTTGCAGCATTATACTAACAGCTTAGAATGTAAACAGCTAGTTGCTGTTTACACAAACCGAGCTCTGGTCTACAACAAAATTAAGAAATACAAAAAAGCCATTGATGATTGCAAAGCAGCATTAAAATTGGAAGCTAATAATTTTAAAGCTCATTTACGTCTAGCTCAAAATTATTATGCATTGAAACAGTATGATGAAGCATTGGAAAGTGTCGAAAATGCAATAGAAGTTGACCCAAACAACACCGTAGCACAACATTTGGCAAACCAAGTGCGCCAGGCAAGTGGCAAAACTAATATTAACACAAGATTTATGATTGAAGATGTGAAATCTACCGAAGAATCTAATATAAGATCAGGTTTAAAAAATCCCAGTAAGAAAAATGAGGCTGAAAATCAAAATGAACAAGAAAAAATCAATATTATGGACAATAAAGACTGTCTTGAGATATCTCAAAATTCTGTAATAAATTGGCATAAAAAACCTTTGAAATCAATTTTAAAAACTAGCAAAAATAGTGAAATTGTAGAAAAAAAGATAGAAAGCCAACAGAATTCAAACAGTTCAATAAAAACAAAATCTATAGTTCAATCTAATGAAGCAAAATCAGTTTTAAAGAGTGAAAAAGCGGAAAATAAAGAGAATGCACGTAGAAATAAGAATTATGAAGTTATTGCTATTCCAGGCACTAGCACAATGCCCCCACCTTACTATAAGATTGTGTACAGCAATGACCCCGCAGTTATTAGAAGAGAAAAACAAAAAATTCTATGTAGACCTATGCTTTTACATATGACAACAATTGATGTAGCATCTGACGACGAATATCAGAAAGATTGCAATTATAATGAAACAATAGAAAATACTTATCCCCAAAACTGCAAGGAAAAAAAGAAGGCTAAACATTCGACATCCATAAAAATTACAGACGACCTCGAACACTATCAGCTGGAGAATTTCAAATTTAATGATGAAGAACTGCCAAAAGAAAATCACAAACAAACGTGGAATAATATTTCTAAACAGAAAAATACAGAGGTGCCAAATTACAGACACTGATACACATTATTTCATTTAATCGCCACAGCGGCTTTTTTCTAGGTTGCTAAAATTAACATCAAAGGCGCAGGCGGGGAACCATTTTACAAAGAACAACACTTTGTAATCCCAACAGCAGAGGAACTTCAGTCACCTTTTACTTTCATAGAAACATGGAATTCTATAAGAAAGGATAGCAGTTATACACAACATGCAGAAGTTCTTAAGAGATTGGATATCAACAGAATATGTCATGGTATTGTTTTGTTTATTTTTATTTCAGTAAATGAAGAACATTTTTTTACTGTTGATTTCATGTTCAGTGTGGTCTTTCATAGCTTGCATTTAAAGTACGACCAAAAGAATTCAAGGTAACAGGTGGCTTATATTTCATTTTAAAAACAAATATTAAAACTGTTTGCTATAAAAAAAAATATTGTTTACATTTTCTGAATTTATAATTTTCGTTGTTCTATACAGTTAAAAACTGATTTTGTGATATAAGAAAAAGTTACTATACTTTATTAATGTTGCTATAAAAATTTCACTAACCATTACTTCCACTAATCAGCTTTACATTTTACTCTCAGTTATGTGCAATAATAGAATGAACAGTATGCTATGCAACCATGTAAAAATTCAATATGGCTTCCATTTAAGATAGAATGTTGCTACCAATACTTCGGAAACCGTTATCTTGAATTTTATTTTGACATCACCATGTATGTCTAATTAAACCAAGTAACTTTTACATGAAACATTATTTCATATTTTTTATAATTATGAAGAATATGTAAATTCAAAGAAAATAGTGAGATCATCAGCTTTTGTTTTGCGCGATTTCTAAACTGCAGAATTTTAAATTTTTCTCTACGGTAACTGAATCGGCATTCAAAACTGCGCAAATTTTCTGATTTCAACAAACCTTCATATTTAATAAGGAAGATACCCATGGTAGCCTACTCAATCTGAGACACTCTGTATATCAAAATATATCTTTTTTTAACTTCTACTAGTATCTACAACTTTGTAAGATTTTTGTTGAATTTCTAGTCTTCAGTGCGTTGCATAATTTCTGAGAAAGTTTAATACTTTTTTTCACTTACAGTTTAGTGTTTTGCACGCAATTAAATATTAATTAATGAATATTGAAACTCGATAGGTCTTCAACTGCATTTACTAATTTAACCTCATCTACATAACTGCAAATTTAAACCTGTATTGAAAAACCAACCCTAAGTACGCGACTTTTGTTATATTGCATCCCTACATGGATTTACAACATTTACATAATACCCAGCAGATTGAGAAAACATTTTATTAATACTTAAATCTGTCCATTATGATATTTTCAATACATTTTTATAAATCACCATTAAAAGTTATTTTAAAAAGAAAAATATTTCTTTGCTACCATCCATATTTCATTTCAATAAAATATTATGTTTCAGTAATTGGATACAAATTGGACGACACAATGCTCAGCATCATCATTAATTGTCTCTACAAACACTTTATGGTGCCGGGAGAACTTAACAGACTGTGTTCGATTTTAGAGAACATCACCCGAATCCCAAGATTTAAGACGATGTCCATGTTTTTAGAAGAATCTGATTGGAGATGTATTACCCATTTAATTGAATTTCTTGACCAGCATGGTCGAAGTTTACCAAACAACATTAAAGACATTTATTATAATTAATAGAATTTCTCATCACTGCTATGTGTAATATGTCGATAAATAAAATCTACCATTTTCAATACTAACTGATCATTGCATGAGGATCCTCCCCAGCCTGCTGAACACAGACATCTTCCATAAGCACGATCACAAGTCCCTTGGTTCAGGTCGATATTGCAGTTGTCAGGACAGATTGGAATGTCGCAGTTGGGACCAACAAAATCATCTTCACACAAACACTGACCATGTCGACACTGTCGTGGTGATGTACAATTATCGCAATGCAAGATTTTATATACTGCACTGAAACCTTCACCTGCCCGTCCTTGCTTGTAATGCACCGTTAGATGACCTTAGAACACATTAATTTTATTAAAAAACATTTGGTAATCATTAGTTGCACTAACAACTACACTAAATTTGATATAAGCATACAGTGTTTGAATTAAATTTAATTAATTGGCCCTGATTGGCCAAAATATAGTTATTATTAGATCATTAACAAATCAAAGGCTTTCTCAAATCTGTCAAGATAACATTCAATATGAATTTTTTTTAAATATAACAGTAAAAGGATCAATATTGACCAAAACTGTTGGCCTATAATATTTATACACATAAAATATATGCAGTTAAACAAACAGTAGTCCATACCGGTTTAGGATAAAGCAAATTTTGCAGTAAATATGAGGAATGAAAAGGACCAAATACTAGAAATCATTGTAATGTAAGCCAAACTCGAAAATATTTAAAAGTAGCAATTTGAAGATGTTGATACATGTTTTACCCATCACTGAAAAGGCTTTCAAACTGGTGAATGAAGATGAAAGTTAATTAAAATGTTCATCTAATCTAATCTAAATCAATTCTTTTTAAGCATCCAAAAAAATGAAAAATCATTTGTAACAGAAAAACCTTAAATAGTTTAATGGAAGAAGAAATATTTTTAACAAAAAATCTAAAATAGTTTAATGGAAGAGGAATATTTTAGCATCTAAAAAGTTTCACCATGATTCATTAAGGTAAGAAAGTTTACTATATAGATGAAACACTGGACATGTAAAGAATCAAATATGTAAAGATACATCAAGTATATCTTCAAGCTTTACTAGACGGCTTATCAACTAAAATTAGAGAACGCAATGATAAAGAAAAAAGACTTAATATGTAGTGATGTGAGCTTGAAAAGTTTCAAGAACTTTTCATTTCAGTGAAAAGTTTCAAGCTGTGTTGAAACTTTTCACTTTTAATTGAAAAGTTCAGCATGGCGCCATCTATGCGTAGCTTAATCAAGTACAATACATTGGCAAGTGTTTACTTGTTTACACTATCTTTTGGAAGTTATTATAGTGGATTACATTAAACGGCATCCAACATTATTGAATAAATTGCTGCAATGCATTCAAAATCGAGGAGAACATGCATTTTCTCCTTGTTTAATAAGGAAGTGAAACATAACACATTAAAATATGTGTGCAAATACTGAAACAGCTGCATTCTTGGTAACTTTGTAGATATTGTAACCAAAAATGAACAGCATGACTTAGAAGCTTGTTTTGCTAGATTTGTTTATAGTATCCAACTTGCTTTAAGTATTACTGAAAATGAGCAAACAGTTGATTTATTTAAAAAATATGCCCAGGATTTGAACTTCCCAGTCGTTAATTATTGTCAAATCGATTATTAAATACAGAATATGATAAAATTAATGAGAAGGTAAAGGAAAAACTAGATTCTTCTTATCCATTAGGTGTCACCTGCGATGGATGGACAAATATTAAAAGAGACAGTATCATAAATTTTGTAATTACGACTCCGGAACCAGTATTTTACAAGTCAATTGTTTGTGGTGACAATAGACATACAGCCGAATATATTAGTACATGTTATTACCAATGCAACTACTGAAGTTGATGAAAAAAAAATTTCAGCAATTGTCACTGACAACATGATTAGAAACAAATTGAGTTTGAAGGAGTTATGTATTGATGAAAGAAGTGGACAAGTCATAAAAAAATCAACAAAACCGAAATTTTAAATGATGTATTCTGGGACAAAATAGAAAATTTCTACAATTTATTAAAACCATTAGGAATGTATATAACAAAAATAGAAGCTAATGTACCTTTAATGAGTACCGTAGTTGAAATATTTAAAGATCTTAAGCATACGTTCAAAACAACCATTGATTCTACTCCTGTACTTAAATGTCAGCAGGAGAAAAGCATAAAACATTTAGAAAATAGGAGAGCATTTTGCATAGAACCTATACATTTAGCTGCAAATCTACTTGACCCTAAAACATTCGGGAAGGATTTAAAAGCAGATGAAGATATACAGGCAATTGAATTTATGGTCAATATTGCCATTAATTGCCCTGCTACTGATGAAAAACTGTTTATGAAAGAATTGGCAATATATAGGGCTAAAGAAGACATTTTTCTAAAGGAATTCTTGTGGGATTGTGTAAACAAAATTTCCACTTGGGTTGGTGGAAAACGGTTTGTTCAAAATCGACACCAAACCTTTTCAATATGGCATTAAACATTTTAGGAGCTCCTGCAACATCAGCTGCCTGTGGACGGCACTTCACAGGCTAAAGTGGAGAAGAAAGGTAATATAATATGAATAGACAAACTTCCTCAGCATCGCAGGAGCTTAATTCAAATTATGGTATATTAGTACATAGTACCCCTCCTGCCACAATAATTAATGAAAATGAAGAAGACACAGGTAGTCTGTTTGAGGAAGAGGAAGATTTTGATATACCATATGCCGACACTTCAGAAAATGAGGAAACTTCTGATGATTCCATCTTTAATTAAGTTTATTATCTTTTAAAGTATGTAATTTGATAATTATATTGAATGTTTATTGATGATGTTTGAATTATTTGTGTTATATTATGTTTAATATTGCTAGAAAATAACTAATTTTAAACTTTTCAATTTTGCCCTGAAAAGTTGCAAAATATTTTGAAAACTTTCATGAAAGTTTTCACTAAGTTGAGTTTTCATGAAAACTTACATCACTATTGATATCATACATATACGAAATAAAAGTGGTTTTGGTAATGGTGGCTAGAAGGATATAAATAGCAAAGTTTCTGAAGATGGCTAACTAAATGTTCTTCCTTTGCTAAATGGAAAATCTGTAACAGTGAGATGGCAGTTATACGGAATAGTAGGCCACCGGAAACGGTAATTAATGTAAACAATTTTCATCAGATGAGTCTTCAGGTGAAGATTTGAAAACATGAATTGTAATTTATTTCATACTGACAATTATCCTAATTAAACTTTATAGCATTCACTACATAATTTTATTCAGATAATAATTAACTAAATTAAGCATAGCTTAATTGGATTAAATTGATCAGACTATCATGTTGACATTTATCTTTTGTGATATTCTAAAACCGACTTTATATTTATATTACCACTTTCTTTCTCTCTCTCTATCTGACCCTTCTGGCTCTCAAAGTCTACTGCATGCTCATTTGAAATTTAGTATAGTCTTATTTTATTGATTTATTCCACAGCGATTAAAGTTTGCTTACCTGTGCGAGATTCAACCACAGCAGTAGGTAAAGTTTCCTGACTACAAATCACTGCAGAGAGAGCACTTTGAGTTCCCATATCTACTAATTCAGGTAGTCCATCATAAATATACACAGCATTCTCTCCGCAAGTAACATTTAATTGACTAGAATTTACTTGCAATTGAATAATAACTGAGCCTGAGTCGACTACAGGATCAATAATCCACAGGCATTCGCGCGTGGGCGGGCCGCCCCATGGGGCACTGTAAGCTTGCCGTGAACTGATGCCTTGTCCTTGTGTACCCATCAGCATTCCTCTCGCTTCACACTGATAATAACACTGGCCATTGTTGCGGGGGTCTCCGTAGTAATTCTGTTTGCAACGTTCACAATGATCGCCTTCTGTGTTGTCTCTGCAGTAGCAGACACCTGTTACGATGTCACACTCGCCCATGTCTTCAATGCCATGACCATTGCAGTCACATTTACGGCAACCTGGAGAATGAATACATGAAACAATGTACACCCGGAGTTAATTTGAATTCAAGCTAATCTTAATTTTAGCTAACTTTCAAGGAATATAACTTGAAACAGTATACATTTAATTCATTCTAACTAATCTATGTTTTGCCCAATCTAAGCCAACTTGACATTAATCTAAACATAAGCTGCCTTTACTGTAAACTCACCTGACTAAACTCTAACCTAATTGTAACTTAATGGATTAACATAATCTGAGATGATTTCATCTCTCGTTAATATAATCTACCTTCAACTTATTTAAATTTAATCTAAGCTCTAACTTGACATTAATGTAACCCAACTTAGCAGTAAGTAGACCTAGTTGGGACTTTATCTAATTGTAACTTATTCAAATTAAACTGTAACATAACTATAAGGTGGATTAACATGAACTTAAATATAATCCAAATTAATCTAAGCGAACTTCAATTCCACCAACCTTAAACTAATCTAACTCATAAACAATTGAATTTATTCCAACCCAACCTAAAGTACTTTAAACCTAACCTAAACTAACTGAAGTGCAATATAACCTAACTTATCCTAACCATATGCTAACCTAGCACAGTTCTAACCTAACTGTAAGTTTTAACTTTAACTTTAGTACTAACGTTGATATAATTATTGTTGGGCATTTGGTTGGATTGAACTAATTTCTACTGGCAAAAGTTGTTTCTCAAACATATCATAATATTTTTGACTGCTTTAATTTTGTATTTCAAATATCTTTTACTGGGAATTATATTAGAGCAGAGGTATGCAGCCACATTTACAAAATACATGCCATCCCATTTATTAAAACTTTAACATTATATGTAAAAATGTCAACACATGGATCTTTACAGTTATTGAAATACATTTACTGCGGCATATAACTAAGTGATAATCCTCCAAAAATGTTGACGTGGTGACAATCTCTGAATCACCCTGTAAATTTTTTTATACACCCATTATTTTAAATTGTTTTCTCACCTTGTTCGGTAGTAGCGTTGCCATAACTTCCAGGTTTACAATATTCGCAGAACTCTCCCATAGTCCAATCCATACATTCATCGCAAGTTCCAACACCATCCAGACAGTTGGAATGATTGTTACAGCCACAGTTAACAGAACAGTCAGTTCCTGTCCATCCCAAGTCACATTTGCAAGCATAATCAGGCTCACCTTGGCAAGCACCATGTACACAAACATTATAACATGTACGAACACATGAAGTACGCCCATCACCAATATAGCCCCGTTTACACTGGCAACTGAAAGAGCCATCCGTGTTTGTACAAATGGCCTGAGGATGGCAGTCGTGAAGACCCAGACCACATTCGTCGACGTCAGGACAGTGAGCATATGCCCAACGGGCATTTGGAATGTCTAAAGCTTTGGAACAATTAGTTCGTGGATTGTTGAAATCCCCTTGCACACACATTCCTGAAAATATGACAGTAACATCTTTGAAATGTAGAGATTAATCAAAACGTACCGGTAATAGGGTTAGATGAGTTGTAGCACCAGCCGCAGCTAAGAGAGCTTAAACAAGTTGAACAATTTGTATGTAGAGAGCAAGATTTACATTGTTCTTGTGGCTTTGGTGCAGGCAGTAAACCGTTTTCTTGTGTGGTCACCAAGGGAAAGGCTTGGTCCAACCACTCCCGACACAAGCCAAACTGATACTCGCTAGTATACACAGAAAAGCTAAAGCATTGTTGAGTGGTTTCGCACCAGACACATCGTCCCTTTTCTTCTAGGCATGATGCGCAGTCGGGTCTTTTATAGCACGGGGTTGGGCATTGATCTACTTGGGTAGCAGCATTGGGGGCTCTTCCTATGCGGGAGCACCGAGCTTCCTCTACCCACCACTCACAAAGGCCCGAATTGACGCAGCTGTCGCATGAGATGAAATTTGAACAGTTTGAACAAGAGCTAGGTTGTAGTGTTAGATAGTGCCAGTCTCCATCTGACGCAATACAAGTCAGGCTTTCATCTTCTTCACGTGATACACATGTGTTGGTTATTTCACACCAACCACACTGGGAGTCAGTTAGGCAATGGAGGCAGTTTCTGTACTGAGAGCAGGTTCCATTTCCGTATGGTTCGAGATATTCAAATGTGAAAACCTAGTGGAAGTAAAATTGGTTTTGAAATTCAAAATTATGTATTTTCATTCAAATATTCTTTTATATTATAAGTAGAGGATTAATGTTATATAGAGTTACAGGAGTATAAGGTGCATCATTACAGCATTAACCCATTTTTTGTATGAAATTTTCATAAACTTTGTGGTTATGTCCACATGCAACTAATGAACCTAATTACTTTTAATTTGGCGAAACAGTTTATTGATATATAGCCTCTAAATTTACTTGATATATACTTGCATATTATTTCATAATTTAAAAGTCCATAAATTACCTTTGATATTAATTTAATATTCTTCTACACTGCCATACAGAAATTGAGTGGTTAATTCAACATTAAGGTTTGTAAGTAATTTATACATTTTTCTAAATGTTATGTAATATTTGCAGCTTATTCTGATTCCACATGAAAAAGCAATTGCATCTGTCTCTAAAATACTAGTGTAATATAACTTTACACAAACAATACATTATTTCAACAATCAATGTATTGCTTGCTTGCTTTGAAAGAGCGAGATCTAGGACGCGGTTTTCCAAGCATCTCTATGCACTTAGGCCACATTTGGCCCATTGTACACCGTAACTAAGAATTTTGCCTATCTGGGGTAATTCCAACCCCAGTAGTGATTTTTAACGTGTCACACATCGTAGTGGCACGGGACCTATGGCTTTACTTCTTATCCGACAGAAGGCGCATTTTCAGATTTTTCCCCGCTAGAAAAATCTCGCCGACCTCAGCCAGGTTCGATCCCGCATCCCTCGGATCTAAAGGCAAACGCGCTAACCACTAGACCACCGAGGCCGGCTAATCAATGTATTACTGTTACATTAATATCAATCAAAAAAGCAATAATAGGTAAGAAATAAATATTACTATCTATCACTTTCATGAAAACAGTCTGCTATAACTACAATTGAATAGATAGAAATTTGATTAAATTATCAAAATTGTAATATTTTTAATGCTCAATTCAATGAGGTAATCAAAAAACAATAGAATATTTCATTGTACACATAGTTTTATCCACTACTTTTGTGCAAGTAATGGCACCTACAACAATTGAGGGGTCCAGTGCAAGAACCAGGTATCTCCATTTTTTTCTGAAAGTGAGTTATATATGTGGAGATATACTTTTTGAAATACTACATCGTTTGGTGCAAGAACGGGATATCTCCTGCCTAGCGCTATTTAGATATACTAATGTATGGAGATACCCTACATATTTTGCTGTGCAATAATGTGGTACCTCCTGGAGTTACCTTGTTCTTGCACCGTACAAATGGCCAACATTCTACTGAACGCATGCGCAAGCAACGTGCTGTATTCACAAGTAATTTACTAGTTGTTACAACTGTCATGTACATTTGAGGTTACGTATTGTTTGCTGTGTTTGTTTGAGTAGTGAAATAATGTCAAACTCCGATTTGAAAAGCGCCGAAAACCCGTTTGAAGGCACAAACACAGATAATGACTCTGATTTCGTTCCTCCTAGGGTGGAATTAGAAACATCTGATCATTGCGGAACACAACAGGCAGTGAATCCCCAGAAGGGGAAGAAACGAATCATATTGAAAAGTCGTTGGAAGAGATCTGTAGCGAAAAAGTGCTGAACTCACAGCTTAGAGTACTTAAATACTTCTGGTCATGTAGTACCTGCGAAGAAAGAAGGAAATCCATGTTCCTGTAAATTTAAGTGCTTTGAGAAAGTCGTTACAGAAATAAGAAATAAACTAAGATTATTTCTATCAGCTGAAGTCAAAAGACTTTCAGGATTCGCTTTTGACTGGGTTTATAAAAGTTAAGAGTGTGGAGAGGCACAGACCAGGAACTGGAGGTAGCAAACCTAAGACAGTTTCCTATGAATATTTTGTCAGTAAATTTTGGACCTACCTAGTTTTTGAATTTATGGCACTGTTTTTGTTAATTTTGCACATTTGAAATACAATAAAATGATAAAAAGTTCTTACGGTTTTGGAGATATGGAAAAACGGTTTTTATATTTTATTTCAGGTAAGAAATGTCACAGACAAATTTAAGATTTGTAAGAAGGCAATGCTCTCAATTTTCGGAATATCAAAAAGTAGGCTGGAGAGAGTGACAGGTTATCTAAAAACTTCTTGATTTTTTTTTGTATTACTGGGCAAAATCCTGGTATCTCCATTGTTTTTGTTATTGTTAGTTTAATGTAAACGTTTAAAAATCTAATATAGTTGGTATGACTTTCTCCATTTACAGCGATAAGTCAATAAAAATTTCGAAAACACAGATTTATGAAAGGTAAATTTGTAACGACGTTTTTTTGCCTCCTGTAAAATTACAAATTATGGAGATACTGGTTCTTGTACTGAACCCCTCAATTTAGCGTGAGTTATAACTCATTACTCAACACTGTGTAACCAATCACAAAATAGAATTTGCATTACTGCACACCTTGGTAACCAATTACACACGTGCAATTAAAACTTTGGACAATCAATCGAGTATCAATGAATATAAATACACTTGTCAAAAGTATATGTATCATAAATTTTGAAATATCACAATACTAATTCATAATTTTTATGATAATGATAAAACTTAAATAGTGGAAATCCAATTTACTAGTCTTGCATAAAGTATAGTATTCAGCTCGCGGTAATCACAATAACTTGGATGATTACAACTCGCCTGCGGCTAGTGCTGCAAACTAGATCCGCGTGAGTTATTGCGTACATTACTGCTCGTTGAATAATACGCTACTACTATTTTGAATAATAACATGTATTTGTGTGTTCCCCTAAATTTCCTCAACATAAAGGTATTAAACAAGATTAAAAGAGATTCCGTTGATAACATATTTTTATTTTAAATATAGAATTTTTACATTCTTCTGATTGCTACCAAAAAAGTCAAAAAAAATAACCAATTTATTTCATAATTTTATTTGTATATTTCTCCACTTATTAGAGTGATCTGGAAAATAACAACCAAAGCAGTATCAAACAAAAGAGCCACGTCTAGAATTGTATGTAATTTTGCTTTCTTATCAGTGTCATCAATAACAGTATCTAGTTATATATATACATATATATGAAATTTTATCGTCTAAAGTACTCTCCTGAATACAAAAGTATAAATATAGAACAATGTTCTAATTTTAACTATTTTTAATTTTTTTTATGTAAGTAGTCCAGTTACGAAAAGCCTATTATAACAGTGAATTCTGCGGCGAAGGTATTGCAATTTTGCTAATTTAACGGAATCCGTATCCACTTAAATAAAAAAAAGTTAGTTATTATATATGTTTATATTGTCCTATCTATGTAAATGGCGCGTATTGACAATACCATAAATAATAATTTATTACTATAATAATTTTTTATATTTTATTATTAACAATTTAATACAAAATAATTTTATATTAAAAATATTTTCCTCTTAACTTTTACAATTTAATTAAATTTTATGCACTAAGAACTGGGCAGCCAGTGGAAACATAAAATAGGATCAAGTAGATCCATAAAGCGAACACTGCTAAGCTCAAGTACAATTCAGTGGGCTAAAAAGTCCGAAAAGGAGACCACACCTCCATACAAGTTACAGCATTTAAAATCAAAATTAAAAGAAAAAGCTTTTTCTTTAAAAAGACAATTTAAAATATTCTCTTTCTCTTTCTGTCAATTAAAGTTGCTGCAGTAACTTTCCTTGCGAATTTTTTTATTTACTATGACCTGACCTTCAGCAGCACGTTTTTGAAATTTGCATGTAATTATTAAACAAGCAAGGATCACATAATATTTTTATTGCCCATTGAACATGACCATGCTCATGTTTCCGTTCAATGTCGCTAAATATTGCTAAAAATCCTAAATTAACAGAAATGCTTTTAAAAATATTATTTTTAAATTTCGTGGGTATAATAAAAAAGCTCATTACTCCTCAATCACGTTTTACTACCATATCATTATAAAACAATTATTTTTCCAAATTCGGTGTAAATAATTAAATATGTGAAACAAAGCTTTTTTTACTATACATGTACAAATTCAAAGAAATTAGTAGCGTTTCTCCAATAACAAGAACACTGCTACTACCATTGCTATTCTAAAAGAGCCATGACAAGTCAAAACTGCTTTGGAAATACCAATGTCAACTTTTATAGACTCAATTTTTTATTTATGGAAATATATTTTAACCTGATTAGGTAGTAAAATTTCTTGTTCTGATATTTGCATCCTTATTTACTGCATCTAAAACTGGTCTCTGTGCCCTCTGCTATTTTGCCAAGTAAAATCAAAAAAGGATGGAAAATTATCCACTACAGATTATACAACATCAATTAGGTTCGACCTCCAAAAGCGTAAAATAATAATGAGAAAACTAATTATAAATTCAATGTCAACTACAATGAGTTGGGACTTTGAAAACAGGTACATTAATAAAATGATGTGGTAAGTGGAAATTCAACCAGTCTTCATTTTCACTTACATGTGGCCTGAGGCTATACTTGAGGATATAATATGATCGGTAGAAATTAGACAATTGGTAGAAATATGCACGTGATCAATAAAATAAATACATTTATTACATTAAAATATATAAAAAGCAACAAGCTTTTGATCATTTGAAGAATATTCACCCAAATAATTACTGCACATTTGTTACGCCCAAACAATTGCTGCGCATTTGTTACTTATTTTTTGTAAATCAAGCTAGGTAAACAAATTAGATTTCAATGTTGCAAGTACAAATATTCCATTTATTAGCAGAGCCGATAGAATTTCCTCGAGTGTAGCATGTTTTTTTCCATAACGTCAATCTCACACTTTGGACAACCTTGATTTTATTTATAAACTAAGTCCCACCAACAACCAACCCTTCTACTCTTTAAAAAGCAGTGTATTTAACAATTACTATGATACTGGAACTGAATAATTTTATTCAATCAACATTCACCATTTTAATATTTTAGATTTTGCTGTATGAATTTAAAAATGGTATCTCAGATAAATATAGTTTACGATGTAATACCTACATCTCATAATCAGAAATGGTATATTTATGTATAGTGTGTTTGTAGGATCACCTCCCAGCATATGTCTTTGTCATTAGTTAAAAAAAAAGTAACAGCAGTTGTATTGTAGTATTTGCTCTCATCCTGTATCACCAGCAAAACAAGTACGAATCAAATAAACAGGTGAGAAGTTGCATTTTCTTAAATACAACACCCTGTATATTTTGGAAATTTCAGATAGCTAATTCGGTTCACTTTATTGCAATACTACAGAAGTACTCCTTTATTCAAGAAATAAGCCTGCAATTGTTAACAAATGAAACTTGCCACGACTAATAAAATAACTTAACATTCCTATTTTTTCAAATAGTTCGTTTCTTTCATTACAACTATTTACAGAAAAAAACAGGCAACTACAATAGCTTTACAGGTTACAAGTAAGTATTTGTCAACAACAAATTAATTCATGGCATCTAGATTGATTTTATTTAATAGCAATTAACAATTGTATTAGCTGTTGAATAGAAGCATATTTATGTGGTATTATTATAAAGCTAATCTTATTACTTATCAGAAATGGCCAACATATACAAGGTGGTTTATGAAAAAAAGCACAACTTAACAGCTCTCACAAGTTAATTTGATTAGATCAATTTTTCTTTTACATACGGTAAATTCAGAAAATACTTTTTGTTATTAAAATTCTTTTTAAATTTACAACAAACAACATTTGTATCTCATGGGTAACTGAATATAAACACCTTCTCATACACAAATTAAAAAAAAATATTCATTCTCATTTAAAATCAAATACAAAATTCATTATTCACCTTAGGTGCCTCCTTGTCATGGTAATGCAATAGTTCCATTTTACTCTGTTGATGGGTGTTGTAAGGGCCTAAGCTTACAACTTTTCGGGATTCCAAGTCCACTGCAACCCGGGTAGGAGACTCCAGCTCGGGCCACTGAATCTGAGGCTGGCAATGCTTTTGTTCTGCTGAGACATTGGCAAGTAAATTTTCAGCCACACGTAATGTGGCAGTGCTGTAGCTGACGCACACTTTCAACAGTTCCTTGAATTGAGCCGGCGGTCTTAAAAAGCCAAGCAAGCGAGCTACCATTTCTCCACCAGCTGACGGATCAGCCCGTAACCACGGACTTGACGGACTATTGAAATCGACCTAAACACAGTTATATTTTAAATGCAGATCTACCATGGCATCAAAACATAGCAAATAGTTTTATTTTTTCATTAAGGCTAGCAAAATCATTGCTCAAACTGCTTACATATTTGTAGCATTTATTTAAAACTATATGAAATTAATTATTTGTTTATGAAATATGTGCATTACTGATCTTTTAGAGTGCTTTATCTCTTACGAGACGTAGCGATCTTCTCTGCTATGGCTGTGTTGCGCGTTTAGAGTGCCACAGACATAGAGGACCTACAGCTTAACGTGGGCTCCGAACCACGGGAAGTGTAAACACTTCTACCTCAGAGAAGATTTACTAGGCAGAATCCTCATTGGTTTGCCATTGCCTTGCGAGGGAGAACGGCCGTTAAAAATCTGATGTTCCGGTACTAAAAATTGAACCCAGGACCTTCAGCGTAGAAGTCTAACGCGCTAACCTCTAGCCCACGGCCGCCTCCCCTCTCCCTCCGCATTACTGATAACTGAGATTAATTTCTGATATCATAATTAGTATCCACTGTGTATTTCCTCAATTCCTCCTATATTATCAAACTTAAAGAAAAAGTTTAAATATATGTTTATATATATACACATATATAGGGTGCTCAGTTTGGTCTGAGCAAGGTTTACTTTTTATTTTAAATAAAGTATTATGTGACTTCTACATTTTCAAAATCCTTATCAGTGGAGGGTTCAAATGCCAAAATTGTGGGCATGAAGGTCTAAACTGAAAGGTTTCTGCCTTACTCAACTATTCAAAATCAAAAAGCTATAAGAAAATAACTCAGAAGAGGGCGAGTCATTTATATACAAAAATTAACAATTTCTCAAATTTTGTAATGAAACATATTATTTCACAATTTGTGAAAAACCTGAAATGAATCTATTATATAAAGTGTGGCATATTTAAAATTAATAGTTAGTATGGAATAATATAATGAAACACGGACTTTGGAACATATCTAATATATTGTCGACTGGTATTCACTTATAAATGTTATTCCCCTGTTAAATCCAATATACCTATTTGTATCTCTGAACATTCATTGTAGATCTCTGACCAACCACTTACACTTCTGAGGGCAATTACTGTAGAAAATGCACTTTATTTGCAGACGCATGTTTTGTAAAAAGTTTTGTTACTGGTTCAAAAGAATGGAGTTTTCTGTTACCATAAAAAGTTACAATATAAAATATTTTACTTTAAATGGAACACCCTACATCTTCTATTTTATTCTAAGCAGAATTGTTTCATAACTGCCGACTAAAAACAGCAAAATTTAAAAGATTCCATACCAGGTGACCACAAGATGAGGTAACAGCATGCAACTTTTTTGTTTTTAAACTATTATTTTGAGATTTTAAACTAAGATAATATCTTTAACTTTAAACATTTTTTAAACTTTGTTTTTACTATTTTACTATACTACCTCCATTTCTTAAAATTAAATTAGTGTATGAATTAAAAATATTAAATGTTTTTGCAATTTTAGAATTTGGCATGTTGTTGGTGCTCAATTAAGACAAATAAAATGACAATTTAAAAAGTGTAATAAAACTTAAGTGCAGGTATTTAGAAAAAACATTTGAATATTGAAAAGTTCTCTTTGTAATTATTTCAATTATCTTGCTACAAGTTTTTAAGCGAATTAACTATGAATATCATTTATGGGCACTTAAATTTAAATTTTTTACTAAACAATTGAATATTTTGACCAATTTAAACTGAAATGGCATTGCGTGACAAATGAATGTATTGCAAATTTTACAACTAATAAGATTATCACAAAAAAAGAAGATAGTAGAATTTAAAAAATAAAAAGTTGGTATCAGTTCCGGCAAAACCGGAAGCAAAACTAAGTTTATTGCCTCATCTTCTGGTCACCCAATATGTTATATTATATGTATATTCTCAATTCTACATTAATTCTTCATATAAAATGTGTCATATCTGTATCATTTAAAGATATAAAGTAATAAGTATGGTATTCTACTTAAAAAACAGAAAAATCATGTATTTTACCAACAGCAAATGGTCTGTAAAATACCCTAAGTTGTATTTCATATAAAGATTAAAAGCCAATAATTTTTTCCACAAACTGTAACTAATATTTGCGTCCCATGGACACCCTGTATACTTTCCATATTGGTAATTTTAGATTAAATTAAGTCTGGTTTTACAGTAGATTAATAAATATCTTCCAACAGAATTTTAAATACAGCATATTACATTTCGCTACATATTTTCTTTTTTTTTCTCCCTTGTAATAATTTGTAGAGATTGTGTAAAATAAATAATATTAATTCAACAATATTGTAGTATTTACATACT